>JAPYZA010004532.1:0-16663 GCA_030522685.1 Eupelmus azureus | reverse complement strand
AATAATAATAATAAGTGAGTATGCGTTTTAAACAAAATAACACTATTCTTGTATTATTTTCATCAATTATTATAGCGACTATTATAAATAGTTTGTGTTATAAAGTATTTAGTGAATCAATATGTTTTGTAACAAAAATTTTCAAGATTCAATTTTTTTAAATTCTAAAAGCTAGTATTTGAACAGAAATAATATTACTGAAGATGAAATTGGATGATTTATTTTGTAAATATTATAACTAATGATAATTATAACAATATTGGCTGTCGAATGGTTAATAAATAAATGATTTACATAAAAACTAAAGCTGATTAATAATAATTAAAATGCTTATGCGTAAGTAAGTATTTTTAACTTAAATATTTTACAATGAACGAACATCTTTACAGAATATATAAAATAGATGCATGAAATTATCATTAAGAATTATTTAACGCTCTATATACTAGATTAAAAAGCGTCTTTTGCGAGTAGCAAAAGATCACATGAAACTCTCACAAATCTTTATTTTGTTCACTTTCCGGCTCTTCCGTTTGCTGATTTAAACCTTCTTTCTCTTCTGGTTCAGGCGGCGGCGGGGATCGTTCAACATTCTCATACTTATGTTTAATGTGCATCCACAGTCTCTGCATCAAAAATTTATTGTTAGTGTGAACCTATTGTTGGTACTAAATAACTATGTTTACGATTATATCAATAGTAAATTCAACAAATATCTCTAATGGAAATGGAATTGTAAGAAATTGTAAGAAATTGTACGTTTTTGCATGTTTTTGTAAGTTTCTGTAAATTTTTGTAAATTTAGTATCGATTTCGGACTCTCCTCACAAATTCTTACAAAAACTTACAATTTTCTTACAATATTTTATAACTTTTTATAATTGCGAAATTCCTTTAATAATTTTATATACTTTTGCTTGCGCAAAATAATAAATATTTCAATAAAAAATTGTAAATTTTCAAAAAATTCTGTAACTTTCAGTTTTTATATATTTTTGTAAAAATGTTTAGAATATTTTTTGTATAAAAAAATTGCAATCGTAAGGAATCGTAAAAAATTGTACTTTTTTGTAAGTTCTTGTAAGTTTCTGTAACTGTTTGTAACTTTTTGTAAGTTTTTATTAATTATTATAATACATGTCCAAATTTAGTAATTTATGTCCGAAATCGACTCAAAAGTTATAGAAAGTTACAAAAATTTACAGAATCCTACAACCATTTACGAAGACCACGGACGAAGACTTACAATTTCTTATGATTTCCTACACTCATTTTTTTCCATTAGAGGTAAATTTAAAAATTATTAAATTTTTTGTAAAATTTTTTTTTTTTGGTGAATTGAAAGATTGAACTGAATAACGCAGATTGATATTTAGTGCGTCTTTATATAAACTTATATAATATTACATGACCACGTGTCATATTTGGTTAATGTAATATAGTACTTACGCCATTGTTAACTCTTTCAAAAAAAGCTTCACACAAATGATCATATGTTCGTTCAAAGAACATTGATGTTATGACAACAGCAAGAGCAAAAGATGACATTCTTTTAAATACAAATTTATATAACACTTTTGAAATTTTATTTTTCATTTTGCAAGCTTCAATAACCAATAATAGCTCAAGTAAAGGACAATATCCGAAGTTGTTTAGAACGCATCTGCGTTACATCGATTGTCATCTGTTAATTATGCGAATTAGAAAATTAAAAATGTTCTATAATTAAATAAGTACACTGAGAAAAAATATCTTAACGGAAACAGAATCCACTTGATTCTAGAGGAAATGATCTTGTTTTACGTCCTAGCAGTATTACTCTTGAAGCGAGTATAAAATCTGTTCCATTCATATCCATTTGAAGCAAATATATAAAGTCTTGATTCAAGAACCTATCTATTTCAAAATACAAAACGAATTTCCTATTAGTGAAGTCTAATAAATAAATTAATTTTATAAAGAATAAATTTACTTGTACCAAGTGGATTCTTCTCGCTTCAAAGACCTAATAATATTTGAAGCAAGAACCTCGTGAATCTTGCTTCTTGATCCAGTTACTTGCATCTAAGAAATTTCATTTTCCATCAAAACGATAATATTCAAAAGGGTTGATCTTTTTGCTCCGAGTATATACCTTTTTCACAGTGTAAAGCTTTATGATATTATATATATATATCTTTAGCTTCCAATTAAAACCAAATATGTCATTTTTTTTTTTTTTTAATTTTTTTAATCACTTTTAGGAGACTTGAGGACTCTTCTTTAATATTCAAATCACAGACTTACCGGAAAAATAATATTTCATGGAGATATTTATACCGGCTTTAAGCTACATTGTCACAATATTCGCGCAATTTTTTATAATATAGTTAAAACATACTTACAAAGTAAAAGAGTATGCGGAACAAGAAACTTATTTAAAAAATAACGAAAATATCTGTTACTTGAATATTATTCATAAATATTTATTACTCGTGGAAAAAATAAATATAAACAGTTTCGTAATAAAATGTATTTGATATAAACATTACAGATACTAATTTATAACAAACTATACTTAGCAAATCATTGTACAGTTTTCTATATATACAGTTACGAGCATTTGATCGTTTTGTAGATATTTTACAATTTCAATTAAAATAATTACATATAGTTATTATACTATTGTCATTGAAATAAATCTTAGCTCGCTTACTCTTAGATTAAGTATTTACAATATTATATCAAGTCAATAAAAATATTTATTTCATAATAAAAGTTACTTTTCAAAAAGATTAATAAACTATAACATCAATCAATCATTCTTTCAATTAAATTTAGGTCTAGGAAATGAGTTTCCTTTAGGAAGATAAATTACTGAAATTTTTCATAGACAAGTTTGTTGTTTGTAGAACTTTACGTGATAGCCTCATAGCTCCAGAAGCTGGATCCCGACCGAAGTATTTTACTTGTATTTCTTGACCAACTTCAATGCCAATCGCACTAGGATGATTAATTTTTCTTTGATCCAACTGAGAATTATGAAGGAGTGCTGGCACCATCGAAGGATAAAGTGTAACCATTACACCCATTTCTTTAATTTCAACGACTTTAGCAGTGTAAATGCCCCCGAATTCCAGTGTAGGTTCGCGTACGTGTGTTATTAATTGGTCAATTATTTCTTTCGCTTCATCCATTGCTGCCTGATTAGGAGCAAACAGACTGAATTTTGAATCCTCTTGTTGATTAATCTATAAAAATAGTACATACATGTCAATAAATAAATTTTATTTAAAAAAGAAAAAAAAAAAAAAAAAAAGAAAAAAAAAAAAAAAAAAAAAAAAAAAAAAATAGAATATTTGATTGATTTTTCTCTTTCATAAAAGAACATAAATAATTTAAATTACAAGTACCAATATAAATTTTTGATAGTTTGTTTAAATAGATGAATTATTTTATAAATTTATTAAACAATATTAAAGGACCTATAATAATTGTAATATCTTACATGAACTCCAGTTTGTACAAAAATTTTTTTTATATTACTTCCACCAACTCCCATTAGCTTTCCTATATTTTGCGGAGGAACGTCGATTGTTTCGGTAATAGGCATGTTTTCTTTTTTATCAGTTCTTGGTGATGAAGTCGTATTGTTCATAATAGATAAAATTTGATTTTTTGCTACATTAGCTTGATCAAGAGTTTCCATAACAATCTTTAATGGAAGTCCTGGAATTTTTATATCTGCCTGTAATGCTGTAATACCCTTTCTTGTACCAGCTATTTTGAAGTCCATGTCTCCTAAATAATCTTCAATTCCCTATAAAAATAAATTTATTTTGACAATAATACATAAGTAATATAAATCTTAAGGCAGTTTCAAAGTATAAATGCCTTGATGTAATTATTGATTTTTTTGCAGTTTAAAATCTATACTTCTAATTTAAAAATTGATTGGGTTATTATTGAGTTTATTATTATCATTTTCCATCATTTTTAAGAAAATAGCGCCTAAAAAGCAAGTTATAAACTCACCAATATATCCGTAAGAATTTTATAATCATCTATGTGCTTTGTGTCTTTTTCATATTTTGTAATCAATCCTATGGCAACACCTGCTGCTGCTGAAGTTATAGGGACACCAGCATCCATTAAAGCTAAACTACCTCCACATATTGAAGCCATTGATGATGAACCTTGGAAAGTAGTTACATATTTTATTAAATTTTTAATTTTTGTTTTTGAAAAATTTGCTGTGATCAAATTATATTTTAAACTTTTTTGAAAGTTATATGAAGTTATTAAATAAAATTTAATATTCTAAAATAAAATTTAAAGTAAAAGTTATGGTTTTTACTATAATATGCAAATAATAAATATCTAAATCAATACCATTTGATGCTAGAACTTCACTTGTTAATCTAATTGTGAATGGATAATTTTGAGGTAGTACAGCTCTTAATCCTTTTTCAGCCAAAGCTCCATGACCCATTTCCCTTCTTCCTACTGGACCAGTTCTACCAGTTTCATTCGTGGCATAGGGTGGAAATTCATAATGCAGAAAAAAATTTTTTTCTTTAATACCACTTGCTAACATTGATACAGTATCCATTTTCAAGGCACTATCTGGTGAATCAAGAGTTACTGTACAAAGAACTTGAGTTTGGCCTCTCTGGAATAAAGCTGAACCATGAAGTGGCTTAAATAAATCTACCTGACATGTAATGTCTCTAAGATCAGTCAATTTTCTACCATCACACCTATAAGTAGTACCATATTTAATAATAATGATAACTTTAATAATTTTAATTAATAATATTGTAATAAATTAAAATTTTACGAAATAGAGATATAGCATAATTTATGTTATATTGAAAAGTAAATAATACATACCTACAATTTTTTTCAAATATAAGTGTTCTGAATATTTCTTTACTGAAGTTTGAAAAAGCTTCTGAAATTAAGGTAACATCTAAATCTGTATAACTTGACTTCATTCTTGTTAAAACATCATTTCGAAGAGTACTAATAGCATTATCTCTAGAAATTTTATCATGCTTATAATTTGAAAATATTTCACGAAGTTTCATTTCAGAAAGAGATTTTATAGCTTCTAATTTTTCTTTTGGAAGTTCAGCCAGAGGCTCTATAACTCTCTTTGGTTTTCCACATTTTTTTTGAAGATTTTGGATTGTTTGAATAATACTTTGACATTCTTTAACGCCAACCTTCAAAGATTTTCTTAAATCTTGATCTAATATATTATTTGCTGATCCTTCTAACATAACAACTAAATTCTGTTGAGTAGCAGTTACAATAAGATTTAAGGAACTTTGTTGAATTTCGCGTCTTGTTGGATTTATCACAACTTCATTATCAATGTAGCCAACTCTTACAGCACCTACTGGCC
This sequence comes from Eupelmus azureus, assembly GCA_030522685.1. Lineage (NCBI taxonomy): Eukaryota > Metazoa > Arthropoda > Insecta > Hymenoptera > Eupelmidae > Eupelmus > Eupelmus azureus. The sequence goes on along the minus strand of JAPYZA010004532.1, from coordinate 11,274 downwards.
CATTCCATGGAATATCTGATAAAGCCAATGCAGCCGAAGCCCCGTTTATGGAAAGTACATCTGGATCATTGGCTCCATCTAGGGCCAGCATGTTACACATAATTTGAGTGTCATAATAATAATTCTTTGGAAATAATGGTCTTACAGATCTGTCGATCAATCTGCTTGTCAGTATCTCATGTTCGGTATAACCAAGTTCTCGTCTTAAAAAATTTGTTGGAATACGACCAGCTGCAGCAGCTTTTTGCCTATAATCTACTACTAAAGGCAAAAAAGAAGCTGAATTAGATACTTGAGTTCTACTGACAGTTGTCACCATAACAGATGTATCTCCTAAAGTTGCTACTGCACAACCATCAGCAAAACGAGCATATTTGCCTGTTGAAATCCTCAGATTTTTTCTAGAATAAAAAATATAAAATTTATTAACAAATAATCTACTGAATCAAAATTTGATACAGTAAAAGTTACAAATATATAATATTCTACTTTCTGTTAACATTAAAAAATTTTTGATGAAATTACAAAAAGAATTTCATGATTTACACATATTTTTTATACATATTTAGAAATTCTGAGAAATATCTACTTTTTAATATAGAAAAAGTTTTTTACATTGTACGAAACAAGATAAATAAAAATCACATTGTTAAAGAACTCTAATTTTATTAAAAAAAACGATAATAATGTAAAGTTGAAATTGATTACTAGAAAAAGAAAGGAAACTGGTGAATAGCAGAACGGTTTATTTCACAATTGTCAAAATAACAAATATTAAAATCATAATATACATTCAACAACAGTTATAAAAAGAAACAAACTCAAGGTTATGTGAATTTTTGTAAATTCATTTTACCCATTAGAAAGATTGATGTTGACTTCCGAGCTCGCTGTAGGACCAGTTTCCGAATCAAACTTCGTTTGCGATCCATAATTACGAACTAGCCTCCGTTTATTATTCAACAAAGTCAATTTATTTCGTTTAAATAACCTAAGCGTCGCCATTCTAATAATCTTCGCTCATGCCGGCATGGGAAGATCGAAATTTCAAATAAATATAAGTACATATATATATATATATATATATATATATATATATATATATATGCAATCTGCCCCACTACGTTGCCAATTCTACATTTGAGTGTTGCAATAAAAAGTAATAAAACGCAATAACTTTCTAATGTTTTTTATAAGAAAGTTGTAGAATTATGTAAGTTTTGCGAAAATTGTTTTGATTATTACAATTTTACGGTTAACATTATGAATATTACGATACTTTAAATTTCTTCTTATACGATTGGTGTCTTGGCAACAATGTTCCACGTTCCACCAAGTCCTTAATGTACTAATGTATATATATATCTTAAGTTTAACGCAGCAGACGCCGTAATTCACAAGAGTAAGCATTTATAAAATTAAATAATAATTTTTACTGGATTTTTGTTTGTCAATATGTTGTTTGAACTAATTGCATTTCTAAGTAACGATTTTGTAGTAAATGAATTTTATTTCTCTTAAACTGTTGTTAATAGTCATTTAACCTTAAAATCTGTTTCTACAAAGTGAAATTTATAATTATAAGAGATGTTCTGATTGTTTTATTTTATAATTGCATTAAAGCAGTTTAATTTTTCTTTCTGTTTTCTTTAGGTCTTACATCTATATAATTTGTTTAACTGATTATGTTACTTCCATGGGCTCGACAGATTTTAAGAAACATAGAAAAGAGAAGTTTTCACACTTCTAAGCGTGTGTCTCTATTTTACGAAAGTCCTGACAAAGATGGTTATCGATTAAAGAGTGATGATGAAAAGGATTGGGAAAAACTATCTTATAAAGAACGTGTACGTTTAGAATTTATACTACTAAAAGATGGAGTTAAACAATGGTTTAACGAAACAGTGACAGAATTGAAAAGAGGTCCTCGGATGATCATAAACGAACACGATATAGATCTTGTATATAGATTTAAAGGTGATCCAAAGGAATTAAATGATTGGGTAATATCAGCTGATAGTGATCACAAAATTGGATTTTCATCAGCACAGTATGTACAACTTGATTATACTTTTCATATCATTTAATCACTAATGAACATTTATTTTAACAATAATCAATTGATAAATTGTATTTTAATTTTTATTTTGTATGAAACAATCTATTACGAAAATAATGTTTAAAATACATTTAGAATTATTTTTTTCAATTTATTGATAATCAAAAATTAATTGTAATATAGTGATAACAAGAAAAGGTATCATATACCTTCATGAATAGAAGGTTCTACTTGATTTTTAAATTTTACTTGTTTTATTTAAACATTGTCTAGAAAATTATTTAATATGTCAAATCAAATATTCAACATGAAGTTCTATTGCTAATTACAAAACTATTTTTTCTTAATATTTTAAAAAAAATTTATTTTTTGTACTCCGTGCGCAAAGCTCGATTTCGCGCACGCTCGAACAGCAAAGCGTATGCTAAATCTCGCTTTATGCACGTCGTATCAAAAAATACGGTTCGATACATGAGCGAGGAAGTGATTTCATCCTCGCGTGGCCTTTTCACCCTCGCTTAGCTCGGGTGCAAACGTCCACACGAGACTCAAATCACTTTCTCGCACTAGTATCGAAATGTACTATTTGCACATTAATAATAGAAATAAAATTTTTGTAGATTGGGATTAACACGCAACTCAAAAGGAGTATTTTATGGATTCCTTGATACAAAACTACCAGCAGATGGACGGATTAAAAAAACAGGCTTTTGCAATCTAAGGTTACCACCTCGACTTAATAATTTTAAAAATAACAAGCCATATGATTGGTTTCATTACACTCATATCGTATTTCGTATAAGAGGTGATGGGCGAGTATATGCCGTTAATTTACATATGACCAAAACAGACGATATTACATCATACGATACTTTCCATTATTTCATTTGGACTAGGGGTGGTCCATATTGGCAATTAGTAAAAATACCATTCTCAAAATTCTTTTTTGCTTATAAAGGCAGAATACAAAGTGGAAATATAGTTACACCTCAAACTGAAATAGACAGTATCAGTTTTACTCTTGCTGATAAAATTACTGGTCCTTTTCAACTTGAAATAGATTATATTGGTGTAACATATGATCCTTCTCATATTGAAGAAACTGCCTATGAACAGTACAATTTTGATCAAAAGTTTTTATAAAACAATGTTGTAAATCCTTGTAAATAAATTCTACTATGTTAATATTATAGTTTTAAAACAAATTTAATAAATATGTACATAGAAATAACAGTATTTTACAAAGTACTTATTTTTCAATTATCTTTACACGAAGATTGCTTAGGCGAGTTACTTTTTTTTGAAAGTATTTTATATGTGTCCTTTGATACTAAGTAACTCATACCACCAGCAATAGTGGTGATGGCTGTAAGGTAACAAAGTCCTTGAAGAAATGGATGGTCCACAAAGTGAAATACAGGAGCTGCTAATGTTCCAGCAACTAATATCAATTGCACTCCAGTATTAAATTTACTTATTAATGTAGGAGCTAGTTGAACAGTTGCATGTGTAGCATCAAAATATCTTGCTAATGTTTTCTAAAAAATTCATATTTCTTAAATATAGCGTTTTTTTTACAAATTATTCTTAATTACTAAGTAATTTTTGTAAACTACTCTAATATATGAAAAGTAAAAAAAATTTGTATATTAAGCACATTACTCTTAATTTATGATTACTTGTATTATTTTAATACATCAATTTTATAACTATTTATTGCATATGTTTAACAACAATGATTTTTTATTTTATTATGTACTTAATAATTTTTTGCAAACATAACTATTTCATTTATAGAATTTATAAAACTGAAAATTATAAAAATAAATAAACTTACTGGTGGTGGTAGTGAACGATACCTAACATAAGATGCAGCAGCCACTAAAGCAACATCTCTTGCAACTACAAGACATGTAAGAGGTACAGGAATTAAACCAACCCATGTTAAAGATAAAAACATAGTTCCAACTAATAACTTGTCAGCTACAGGATCAAGAAAACTACCAAGTTTTGACGCTTGAGAAGTCCATGTGCGAGCAATCCATCCATCAGCTAGATCAGTGAGACCAGCAAATCCAAGAAGCCATAAGGCAATCTATTAATTAGATGTTTTTAGGTGTTAATGATTTTTATAAACTTATTAACTATATTTGGTAAAATTGTGTTGAATTTAATTAATTTACCTGATAATCTTGTGATACTATTAGATAGCCTAGACATGGAGTTGATAATATTCGCCCTATACATAAAAAATTTGGCACAGTCCATATATTTTCTCTCTCTATTATTTCTTCTACCTTTTGTTTGGTTTGCTGGAGATCTCGAATTAAACGTGCCTTGATTTCTTTTCTCCTAGCTCGACGTTGTCTTTTGATTTCTTGCTTCTTATTGTAAGCATCGTTATTGCTAATACAGTACAATCGAGGTCTCAATTGTCCGAGGCACCTTTCTAAGATGCACCTGTTATAACTTCTACATCGTGCAAGCTGCAGTAGTATAAAGTAACTCATAATTAAACAATCCTAAAAGAATTACTTAATTTTAAAAAATTTACGGATTGCAACATAAAATAGAATGTTTATTAAAATTTCAAAACTCATCACCACAAATGTAATCAAATTCCATTATTGAACCTTTTATTTGTCAATAACAAGTAAATTCTCACAACAAGATTAAAGAAAACTTACAAAACAATCTACTACATTCCTGCTTACAAATTTAACATTAATTTTTATCAATTATTTCGCATGACTTTTGGCATTTTGCGAGTGCCAAACATGCGTGTGGTGAGTGCCGCGAACTAAAGAGGTTAATTTTATAACTGCCGATCGAACTGAGAAACCAGTAAACGCGCCTTCGGCGGAGCTTACCTGATGGTCATCTAAAGCAATTAAGAGATTCGTGCATGACGAGTTATGGAGAGCACCCTGGTTATTCTAAAAACGAATTTTCCCAAGATTTTCATAAAAGACCGACAGAAAGGGTCATATTTATCGCCAACGAGCTATATTTGCACGCACATCATTTGCTGAGACTTTCCGGCGGTCTGGTACTTTACACACATATATACATATAGTGCACCAAGTAGTGGTTCTCTCGCGGTCACGTGAATGGACGACGCTAAGTAGTAACAGCCGCGTGGTTCAGACTTTACAAATATTTATATATTGGAGACCAACGATATTTTATGTTCCGCTACTTTTGAGTTTTCGTACGGTTATTATAGGAGAGTGCGCGAGAAAATCTAAAGAAATCGTATCTGTGACTTCTAAAGTTATTTAGAGATAGCTCACTCACTTTAAGTGAATAATTCAGTTTTTGGACAATATTTCTCAAGCTTTTTCTTTAAGTTTACTGTGATCTAAATAATGTATATGTATACATATTCAATTTGTTTTCTTCGACTTTGGCTAATAAGTTTAAATATAAAACCGTTAACTTCTTGAAATCACGAAAGTAGATTAAGGATTAAGATGCTCAGACCTCCGGGTCACGGATTTTGTTCAAACTTTGGGATGTGTTTTCAGGTATTGAAAAGTTAATTAAAGTTTATTTTTTGTAATTTAATTATGTATTAACAAAAGCATACATGTTATTTTGTTGTTCTGATGTTACACTAGGCTAGATAAAAAGGTTTGAAAATAGCATTTATTTTAATATTTCCTTAAAATAATAAGCTAAAAATATCAATAATTTGAGTTTCTTAAAGCTTTAGGATCTGAAATTCAGATCCGTATTTTGATACCTGAAAATACCCGAAGTTTGAGCCAAATCGATGACCCTGAGGCTTCCCAATTGAAAAGGTCTAACATAATCTGATAAAAATATAGACAAATGGTAAGCAATTACATACATATAACCCGATACGGGTATGAGGTATAAGCACCATCTTATCGGATTTTTCTCATTGGGCTGAACCTCTTTTATTTAGCTTCGTCAGAAAGCGGGAAGATATACCAGAATAATTAAATAATAGAATAATTAAAATTTGGTAACTTAATTTATTATATGATTTCCGCATAAAAAAATTGACAACATAAAAAAAAATTTGCAATTTTCCCGATTCAAACTACCTTATACGAAAGTTTCTCAAAATCAAATGCAGTTTTAGGTATTTTTCACATGTTTCCTTAAAGTTACAGAGACTAAACTGGATGCCTTTTGTATAATTTATTTATTTATTTATTAAACAAAATTTACGGATTTATAGTCCTATACAAATATAATACAAAGGGAGAACGCAGAAGAACATAGTATTAATAAAATTTCAAAATGTCTTTACTAGCAGAGCTTTTGTAACCAAATCCATTACTTATACTAATTAAAATTTTTCCATTTATCCATTACTTATATTAAAATTTTTTCGATTCACTGTAATAATATTCAATGCTTTATACATAGTAACATGTTAAATTTTATTATTTATTAGCTTTCGGTATTCAATTCAGATAATTTTTAAATAATTATAAGTTAGTTCAGAAAACTCGCTAGGTTGTTTAATAAATAAAATGAGCGCAAACGCGCGAAACAGAATAATTCGGTCGTAGCAAAAGTTTATAAGCATACATAAAAATTAGATTCTAAAACTATCACTAATTCCGTTTCTTCGTCCACCGTCTTTCTTTAATAAATTTCTTACCAAATTCTACTTTCTCGGCCTCAAAAGTTATCCCCAACACACCTGGACAATACAATTACCCCAATCTAATGTATCATTAAAAACCAACGCACCGCGACAACACACATACCTCATACATTTTCTACACCTTTAAAAAAAACCCTACCACCCTCCTTACATAAACACGAACGAACCGCATCAAACAACCTGCCCCTTAATCCCAACAATACATCACGCACACACGCAGAGCCGTCCACATACCAAAACCGCAAACAAGCGCGCATATAACCGGCGCTCTCGAGCCCTCCGCATATAACCACCGCTCCAAAAAAACTCCCCTGCGCATGCGCATCCCCCCACCGCTACTACCCTCACCCCCAGCCATCGCGCCAGATCACAGGGGGGTAGCTCCTCGCTACCCGCTCGCGAGCAACAGAGTGCCGCGCGGCGCCGACGCATCCGCATACACAGAGCAGAACAGCTAAAGAAGAGTGCGAGAGAGCAACCGCAGAAGCCGCCGCAGCTTATAACACTGGCTGCGCGAGTGCGCGTGTGTGTGTGCATGTGCGCGCGTGTCTAGCCACGCTTGCTCGCGCGAGGGCATAGGGATTTGCAGCGGAGCGCGCCTCGAAAACAGAGATATAAGAGACCAGGTGGCGAGGTGCCGCGCGTCCTGGGGCCCTTCGGGTGAGATGCGCTGCAGCCGCCGCCGCCGCTGCTGCTGAGGGCAACCGGGACACGAGCATGACTCTGGCCGGACCAGACCATTTGCTCGCGGGTAAGTCCATCTTCGGCCTAACTGCGCCGCGCGGCCCGCGCACTTTGACCCTGCGACCCCCGTGTCTCTCCGATGCCTCTCCGCACTCTCTGCACGCCCCATTCACCCGTTCATTCATTATTGCGCGCAGCCCTACATGCGACTGCTGTATACGTGACTCCATGGGCTACTTATCATTATGTTTTTTTCTCTTTTTTTTTCGTTTGAAGGAGAGGATGGGATTATTGGTGCGGGCCAAGTCGCGGGGCTGATGTAAGGTAGGCGGCTGCATCGCTGCACGCGCCGCGCGAGAGAATTTTCCAGAAACTCACCTCCGCATATATATGTATACAGGATGCATATCCGCGGACTCTAGGGGGCAACTTGTTTTTCTCTCCCTTATCCCCCTCGTCCTCGCGGCTTTGGGAAACGTAGCCGAGGGATAATCTCGAGCATATAGAGGCTCGGATTTTCGTCTTCTAAGGGGGGGGGGGGCTGCTTATGTGTTGTCGCCGAGGCGCGGGGGTGGACGAGAAAAAGGGGGTCGAGGACACGAAGAGCTCGCGTATCACTTTGGCGGCTGGCGCGCGGCGCACGTTGACCGTGACGCTATCTGCGCGCGCGAATTAGCGCCGATTAACGCTCGCGCCAGGGAGCCCGCATTGCGCAATATACCTGAGAGATAGACGCGGATGGGAGAGCTCTTGCCCTCTTACGTGTATTTTTTGTTTCTCCTTTGTTTGGATTCGGACGGGCGACCTTGCGAATAAATATTCGAGCTGGACGCGCTATGTTTTGGAGTAGGGGCGAGCGCTGTGTTGTTTAGACGGGTCGGCTTATTTATTGGGCGGGGAAGCGGGGGAGCTGCATGTGTAGAGTTGGGTGGATTTGTTATTGAGGGCTGGCGGGTTAATTATTTAAGGCCTCGGTGCGGCTGTTCGTGAGCGTCGGTTTCGTTTGATGCTGATGTAAAATTTAAGGGGTTCGAGGAGGGGTGTGTTGTGGGAACGGTTTGTAGAGATTTAGTTTTATTTTGCATAAGGAGGTAGGGTAGGAAGGCGTGAGGAGTTTTCGTAATTGGTAGTGCTGAACTTTGCGCTGGGAAAATTCCATTCTGTTTTCTTGCCGCGTCGGTTGTCGATGCGCAGTTTTACGAGCCGGAATAATAGAAGCGTGGATTTTGCCTTGTTAAAGTCATTTATTGCGGCAATAGAATGCAAGAATTTCTTTAGATAGTTACTTTTTGTTCTACAAATAGTTTTTTGAGGAATATTACCGTGCATTTTGTTGTTTGGTTTAGTATTACGCTTATAAGACGTTCCACTCGTCCATTCACGGTAGATTTTCGACGCGTCCAGTTAAGGGTCGATTCATTATTGTTTCCTTATAAACTTGGTGGTAGATATTTTTAATTTTATTGCTTTAGAGTGTAACTAAATAAATAAAATAATGAAAGATGAGTTTTCTTTTTTAAGAAATTTTATTAATAATCACGCGAGAAGCTAATGAACGCATATAATATTTTTTGCAACATAATAAACAATTATTATTGTTTACACTTTTCTTATCTATTTAAATTACAGCCGTTATACTTGAAAAATCTCATATAATTTTAATGTTTTTAATTCTTGAAAAGCATTTTAATTTGCGAAAAAGGCGTCAGCGTATTGTAAAATATCGAATGGCTTAGCAACTAAAACTACGTAGTGTCAAGCTTCGAACAATCGATAAAACGTTCTTGTTTATAAATGAAGTTTTAAAATTATGGTTGCTTCCTTATAGCTGGTTTATAACCGTGTTCTTTTGTTGCGCAAACTGTCGTTTTAATTTAATGAAAATAATCTGCATTACATTTAAAATTAATTTAGATTACATTCTTGTATAATGTAATGTTCATGTTACGAATTTATAACTTAATGAAAACTATTGCAATACGCTAAAATTATTATTTTAATTAGCTAATAATTTAATAGGCATAATCCTTATTTGCCAAAGTTAATTGTTGGCTTTACCTGTTTTCTTGAATTCATGATGCTTTTATTATATTTTGATTTCATATCAAAATATAATAAAAGATATTATTTATATAAAAAAGAAATATATATATCAATAGCCTGCTTCTACTTTCTATCAACAATGTAATCGCATAAATAACCAAAAATAACATATTTACAAAAAGAGATATTCAAACAGTCCCTCATCACTGCCGCAATATCTCATCCCACCCTTCTAAACCCTACACTACAGTTCCCACAATCATTACAATCATCAAACAACATTATTAAAATCATCCTCGCAATTTCCCAACTAATCAAGCGAACCAAGCACAAAAAAAGAATCGCACCGAAGCACATCATAATAACAAAGCTGATTCTCTTGTTCTCATTGCCGCGACGACAACAGTGGAAACGACAGCGTTTCTGGGTGCCTGTGTCGGCTTCGTCGCTCTACTGCTGGTCGTGGTATTGTACTTGTCGCGCAAGTGGTACTTCACGCCGCCCGCAACGACGACTACCCTATTCGGCGGTGTCTGCGTGCCACTTTGCGAGTCCAGCAACGGCTCCGCGGCCCAGAATCTAGGTATATTATCCACTTGTTCCGCTTTTCTTTTCCACTGCTCGGCAGAAAATTGAGTGATTCCGATGACCCGTGCGCTTGTTTTCTCGAATCTGGGATGCGAGCGCATAGGCTGCAAAGGTATAATCACGAGGAAGAGAAAGAAATGGCGTGGGAGAGGTCCCCGAATGGTTCGGATCAGGTTGGAAATAACTGGGATTTGAAATCCGCGAGTTACTATGGCAACAGTTCTGGTTCGTTCTGGATTTTGTATCCGGTTATTTCCGAGTTTATCGGGATTATTCCGGATTGCTCTCCGGAGTATTGTAGGCGTATTGAATTCAGTAAACTTTATTTGATATTTGAAAAAATAGCGGGATCTGACTTTCATGTATGTAGAAATACAAAATTTATATTGGAATTCGTTAAAGGAGTACGTATTCCGTAAATTCATTTCATTATTGATCTACGTGTAAAATTATTGGAGTTTTAAGTCTAAAATAATATGATTGTCCTGTTTGTCAATATAACATAAATATTATTGATTTTAAACTCTCTTAAACGGTGATTTCAATATTGTCATATTCAGGAAAATAATAACTGACAAAGGCATTATCCTATTTAATAAAAACGATTCAATAAACGAATATAAAACTAAAAAAGTCCTCTATTCTCAAAATTTACATTAGTTTCCAAATTCCAAACTAACAAACAAATTCATGTACCCGTGCATTAAACCGCAGGCAAGAACTATCCGTTCTCGGATCCAGAAACGAGCTCGGACTCGGAGGAGGACGCCCTGCGCCGGCTGAACTGCCGGAGTCATCCACCGCCAGACACACTGACTATTCAAGCCGAAGATGGACTGCCGAGCATTCCAGGTTTGTTGAACTTCAAAGCTCAAACACGGATATTTGTATACGCGTTGGAGTAAATTAATCTTGTTACTCGAAACAAAGATAAAATCTCATGGTGATAAAGCATGAGCCTCGGTGCTTTAGGCTCGTGAACTTTTAACGAAACCCTCTGACATATACGCCGGTGGCTAATTAATTAATGAATCGCGGCACCGAAATAATTCACCGAGTCGATTAAATTCAGACGCGCGTCTCCATGGCGACCGCAGAATCCAAGTCGAGCTCTCGCTCCGACTGCAGCGTATACAGCTTTCGAAATAAAACGCTTATCTATACACAAGCGCAATTGTAATAAAACTGAACGGTATTTTAATAGATGCTGGTGCAGTCAGCAGCAGCTGCAATAACAACAATAACAACAACAACA
>JAPYZA010004531.1:0-13382 GCA_030522685.1 Eupelmus azureus | reverse complement strand
CTCACAATAAAGAAAAACTAAATAATTAGACCTAATCATGCAGTTTTTCATTAACTAGAATCCACCTAATTATTACGATTAAACTAACAATCGGAACACCCAATTAGAGCCCATATTACTTTTCATCCGAGCTATCACAAGACACATTCCCCAACGAAACACCAGCAGCGCCTGCAGCTAGGCCGCCAAGCCACAGACAAGCCAGCCCGGTCCTCAAAGCTCTCCCGCGCGGAAGCTCCACGATAAACCGCCGCTCGATGACAGCTCGCCAAAACTGACCTTCTTTATCTCCACTTACACCCACATTTTTTTCCTCACAACGCCCCCACCCCGACCAATACAATACTATCGTCAGAGCGCTCTATCTTCGTTCTCTGCTTTCTCTGGTTGCAGGCATGTCGCTGCTCCGGGGGAAAGGCGGAAATGGAGGTCCTCGCCTCGGAAGATGGGGTTAAGCAGATAGAAGCGAGGAGAAGCGCGCGCAGCAAGGAGCTAGACGAGCCCGAGAGGTGGACGAGGAGGAGAGCAGCTCGCCGGATGCCGACGACGACGACGGGCCGCTGCTACTCGCCGCGGCGCACGATGCTCTGCCAGCGCAGCCTTGCCATTCTCTTCATCGTCAACGTGCCTATCGGTAAGTGGCGATTATCATTGCTAGACTGATCGGTTGGGTGGTGTGATATTATCGTTTCGGATTTTTATTTGTTTTTTTTTTGAGATTGTTTGGTAATGGAATGTGTTGATAAGGTGGAGGAGTTGGTTGAAGTTTTATGCTGCAAATTATAGCTTGACCGAGCGTTAGTGACATACATAGCGTCTGTGTATGTTTATTTAAGTAAATTGAGTTTATTATCTTAGAATCTGTTTTCGAAATTTATGGATGTTATTTTTTTTATGCTTTAATGCATATAAATACTATTAATTTGAAAGTGTAGAGATAAAGTATTGTGAAAAAATAAATTCAAAACCTTATACTATTTAATATGTTATTCATTATTACTATAAATTCAAAAGACATCTCAGTGCATATAAGTCGATAAATTAAAGAATATTGAAACAATGGATACCTAGTTAACGATTTAAAATAATGTTAATAGTTTAGCAAACGGTTAGGGGAGAGCGGGGCACGTAGCAGAGGTGGGTAAGTTGACGCACTATCAATAACTTGTTTGTAAACATGGTAGTGCGCCGCAGCTCAGTCGTCGTAGACACTGCAATAGAGTGACGAATATTTCGAGTGAGTCTCAGAGATTAAGCTGTAGACAGCCAGAATTTAGGCGAGTTTATTTATTTTATATACCTAGAGTAAAATTTCTAATTTTTGTTTAAACTTGATTTATTCCATTAAGGTAAATTAAAATCAAATAATGAACAGTCTGCCTTGAAGAGGGCCTCGAGGACTTTTCAAACACGTATTAGTTATTTTATACAATTCAATAATTTAAAGAAAAAATGAAATCATACTTTTTTGTTTTCGTTGGGGCACATTGACACAATTTTTTCGGGGTAAGTTGACATATCGAAAATTTTGTGTGAGCGTGTCTCATTAATCGTTTTTACTCAAATAATAGATATTTTCAAATTTTTTTTTAATTTTTTGAAAAAATGAACGTTTTTGTTTGTGAAATTCGATAAAAATCGTTATTTATTTTTTGTACTATTATGGTTGATTTATTCTATATATCATGTTAAATTGTTACATGTATACAATTAAATAATTAATATGTAATGTATATTACATTTATAAAGTATTATTATAGAAATGTTTCCGTATTTTCAATTGAAAAAATATCTTGTTTCTACGTACCCCGCGGTCGGGGCAAATTGACACGAATTTTGGCCGTAAAACAAATACTTAAAAAAATTAAAGAAAGCTTTATAAAAATTTTGTGAAAATTTGTTAAGTGAAGATCACTTAAATGGACATATTAGATAGAATTAAAAAATAAATACAGTATCAATTAGAACAAAAAGTCTGAAAATTGTGCCGACTTGACCCGCTCTCCCCTACTGTAAAATACAATTCTCATTAGAATCGTATGAAGCTGATAGAAGAGGGAAATTATACATATAAGCTTCTATTCATTTAATATATTTGAAAAGCATATAGTTGCTGAATTCTATCTCAAAATGGTTTTACACATAATGCTATTTCAATAGTGCGTGTAATATAATAATTTTGATTTAATATCACATAGCACGAAAATTGCATGCTTTGCGATATCAAAATTTATGTTTGTGTACTGATTATTCTAAAACTACCAATTAAGGACCTATTAAACAAAATCGACCAAGATAAAATTTTTTTAATTAAAGAGAGAAACACCACAGTAGTCGCATTTCAACTTTGTAAAGATTGTTCCAATATCTGATCCGTAATTTAGTTTTTTCTAGTTCTTTTTTCGTACTTTTGGCTGCTGCCAATCCTGATACCTGTACTAATTTGCTTATATTTATAATTGCATATTTATAAAACTTATAAAATGAAATTCGGTTTAAAAATCTGAGATTTCAAAATGTTTGAATAAAAAAAGAACCAACTTCGAAAAACGCATTAAAAAGTATGAAATAATCGATAAAAACCTTTTTGAAGTCGCTGCCATATTTCAAAGTTCCATTTCAAAAAGAAGTGATATTGAAAAAATCTCGAAGAGTAGGCGTGGACACGTTTTCTTTTTTATTTCCATTTTAAATTTTCTGAAATACACCACCAACTTCAAAAAAATTTGTATCGATTATTCATACTTTTTATCGATTATTTCATATTTTTTAGGAGGTTTTTCAAAACCAGTTATTTTTTCTAAAAGCATTTTTTGAAATAGCAATAAACAAATACGAGATGCTAATTTTTAGATTTTTTCTGTACTTCAATTATAAACTAACCTACAGTTCCTCAAAGGATAAAAAAGTATAGATAGTGATAGTACATTGAATAAAAATAAAACTCTTTAAATAAAATTTTTACGATTTAATAATATCCCTTTAATCCTTTTCTACTTTTATTTATTCAAGTTCAGTTTTTTCTATTATCATAAGGGAATATACAAAATTTGACTAACAGATTTATTACTTTTGGCCCCAGGTACGTGGTACAACTTAGCTTCGAAAGTATTTTTGAACATGGCTAATAGTCACAAAAATGGTAGTTTTGTGACTAAAACATGGATGTCGTTACCGTGGTAAATTTATGTACAAGTTAATAATTTGCGCACCAAATAATTAATTATGTAACCTACTTTGTTAAATACGTTTAGGACAAGTATTTTGTCTACTTGGCGCTTTAAAAAGCTTTTAAAATGTCAATAATTCGAGTGGCAACATCTGGTTACCACTTTCTTGATAATCAACGGTATATGTTAGAAAATTGATTCTTTTAGTTTTTAACATCATCTAAAAAAAAAAAATAGTTGAAACAACAACCTATAAATGAAAATAACTGTCTTTTGCTGTTAAATGAATAGAAAATCTATTGAAATAATAGATTTATTATTAAAACAAAAGATTACTCATTGAAGCAATAAATATTTTGATTAGATCAATAAATAGTTCATTAAATTAACGAAAAAATTCTTTTCAGTATTTGTGGGCGCAAGACAGTTGTTTTAATTTCGTTTCGTAACAATGCTTACGAGTTGAATAATCATCCGTTATGGAAAAGATAAAAAAATACGCTCGAAATTTAAACAATGCCCCATTTACAAATTGATTGTTCGACAGTGACAATTTATTTATTTTAAGAGCTTTCTTTAGAGAATATACGTATCTTTAATTTAGCTTATCAAGGGTTATGTAAAATGTATTTGTAGAAGATACATATTTGATGAGTACAAATTCATTTCTGTACTCACCCTTTTTTCCTATATATTCATTTTATTGATCCTAGCGTTCAACGCTTTAGTAATATAAATATCGAATGTTAAAATAATAATAAGCATCCACATTTTTTAAAATTAAACGATCAATTCGAAAGATCAATAAACATTCAAAATTAAGTAATCAAAATGATTTTTGGAACTTTTTATAATTCATTTATCATGAAGCATTATAAAATTTTAAACAAACATTATTTCTATAGACTAATTAATTGCGTATAAAAGAGAATTAAATATTTTTACATCCTACCAGGAAAATATAATTAAATCTGCTAAGATTCTTTTTCTTCCTCGCACTCTCTATCTACCCATCTATCTCCATCTCTTTCTTTAATTTTATTTCAAGAACATTCATTATAACCCCCTCTCTCCGGCACTCAGTGAATAATATCACACTTAATATACTGCACTGAAAAAATGAAAAACACTGAAAAAAAGGGAGAACGGCACGAGCAACAATGGTTAATTAAAAATTTCCCGTACAGCACATATTTCATCAGAAATCAACAAAAGGAAGTTGTACACGTGCGCGCAGCCACCCCCACACACACACACATGCGCTCACATACATGGAAAACAGAGGGAGAAAGAGGGAAAAGTCCATCCTCGACGTGCATTCCTTTCACGTTTCACGTGAAATTTTTTTCCACCCCCTCCGGGGGGTAGGTGGGTAAGGAAGAGCGAAAGAGTGACTCTGCAACAGAGATACGATTGTTCTAAGAGCTCGGGCAAGAGCGCGCAAGCACGGAGTCTGTCTTATCTGGAAACAACGAACTTTCCGGCCAAATTGGCGGCTCGACTGCGCCGAGCTCTCGGCTGTCCCGCGTAACGTGATTAATCGCTCGCGCGCGTCTTTTGCAGATAGATACAGCCGGATGTGTGTGCGCGAGTGCGTGTCTATCTCCGTGAAACTCTCCGCGGGCTATTATTTTTACCAGCTGTAAGCTGCGTCTTATGGACGGGTTCTTTAAACAAAAAGTTAATGGATCATTATTTTGGATTTGAACAGTTTGTTAGAGTGGAGAAAAAGAGCTGTGCTGCTTTGCTTGAAATATCGAAGGAGCGTGAGATTTATCTATGCAGATTTATTTATGATTTATATTCGTCATTCATAACTATGAACAATTTTTAGTTTTGGGTGGTTTTAAAAATTTATACATGTATAAAAATAAATTGTTTATAAAAAGCCAAAAGATAAATCTTATAAGTTAACAAGTCTGAATTTTAGTTTTTCCTGAACATTGAAAGTGAATAAAATTTCTATTTGGAATGTTTTTTAGATTTTTCAAAAATGTAAATAGGTTTTTCATTAATAGTAATCAAAAACTATTCAAATCTTTCACAGTCAATATAATAATTATTTACAACAATTTTTCCCAGCAAATAGTTTTTATCCCATTTTTAACTACTTTCATTCAGACCACAGCGATACTCATCCCGCATAAAACTTTTTTTGTTTTTTCTGTTTTAAGTAAGCACATCCGTTTGAATTGCGTCGACCAGCGAGCAATTTTTTCAAGCCCTCGCGCTCCCGCGTAGCCCGCGATAGTCATAACAATCAATATTTATTGATTGCCAAATTTCATTCCCGTGGAATGTACACGCAACAGTTACAAAGTTCTAGATTAATTTATCCAATAACTTTTTCTAACTCCTCACAAACAAACATTAAAAAAAACGAATAAAAAAAGATTTTTCCAAAAGTAATAACTACCCAAATTAACTGCTAATTGCTCTAAATCACCACTCTCCCAGGCGAAAGTGCAGATCAAAGAACCCAACCACCCACTCACAGAGTCCCAGTTTAAAATTGAACAGATTTTCCACGGCAGCCGGCAAAAAGGCTCCTCCTCCATTCACCAGCGCGCACATAATAAGCGCGCGAAATCCAGCATTAACCACATCCACACCGGCGCGCGATATCCTCCCAGGAGACAGCCGCCGGCGCGCCTTTTCACAGCCGGATAAGACGCGCAAAGCAAACGCAAGTCCAGGAGCGGGGCGCATGAAACGAATCAGCAAACGAAAAAAAAAAGCCCGCCGCAGGCGCAGACGACAGCCGAGCTATACACCCCGGCGAAAAAAACGAGAGAGACGAACGAGATGAGCCGCGCGAGACTCTCCTTTGATGCTTCCCTCCAAGAATTTCCGATTCGCGACGAGGAAGAGGCAGAGTCGTCCCCCCCTGCCGGATTCTCACACCCCAGCTTTATACGGAGAGCCGCGCGGCGCGCATCCGTTATAAACTCGTCTCGGTACAGCAGCTCTGAATGCAAGCATACAGCCGCCTCTGTTTGCCTAGCCGCGTGCTCTCTTGCCATTGATCCTCTTTCCTCTCCCTCCCCTCGTTTCCGCGGCGCGCCGGTTTCACGGGGATTTCCCCATCGCGCGTCCCCGAGATTGTTTATAAGACTTCCGTGACTGTCACCGCGCGCACCTCTGGAGTTTTCAGAGCGGCCCCCCAGGCAGACGGCCAACGAGATTGTGGAGATCGTATGCAAGCGCGAGCTTTTGCTGTCTGGGACAGGGAGCAGCGCTGCTTATTCCTTCCTTCCTGCCTCGGCAGCGCGAGCCTTTTGTGCAGCGTCTGCGCCGTGTCTCCTTGGGACGTGAGGTGGGCTTGCGGATTTTTCGATTCCATTTCGAATGGAAGTGGCTGCCGGGTGCCACGGGCACTTGTGGCTGCGGATGCAGATCGAGGGAGAACCGCTGGACTGTTTCGATTGGGGCCGGACGATTTTTAGTTGGCTATTGGATGCGTTTAAAGGGCTCTGGCTCGGGATGGTTTGGTGATAAGGAAAGTTTTTGGATGATGAGTTTGCAGGGTGCTTGGTTAAAATTGAAATAGGAAATTGTGACTTGATGAAATATAGTTTAGTTTGAGGAATTTTGTGTATTATAATTGGAGAAGAAGATGAGAGAGTTCATAAAATGCAATATTACTTCAATTTAAAGTTAAAGTTTTACATTGGATTAATTTTTTTTTATTATGAAAAATCTCACTTATTACTACAATTTTTTCGTAACTTAATATGGTTAAAAAATGCATAAACATTATACAATGGAAAAAAGTTTTTGGTATGTCATGTAATTCATAATGAATTGTAATTGTCACACTTTTCAAATTCATGAAAATTTAAAACGCGCATGTGTGTAATAAAGTGCAGTATAATTAAAAGCAGTTATGAGCGTTTTTAATTATTAAATTTAAAAGTTTTAAAAGTACGCTTTTATAGTAGATGTAATGCGGAACACGCAATCATTAAAAGTTGTTGGAGTACATTTCATTCTCTGTTTTCCGGCTAATAGCCCGAACTATTTTAATGAAATTACTCTAAAAGAAAGACTCGGACATAGATTGAAATATAAGTCGATAATAAAAATTTTCATTATAATGAATTTTCAATATTATCAATAAAATAAATATCTATCTTAAACCATAATTAAACGTCAATATTAATCCAAAACCATCTTCATAAGATCGAACCACCTTAACACAACTATGAGCAAAGTTTTCCTAAAGGACCACACGAAGCTCGCAGCTGCAAACACACTCGGGCAAACAAAAGTAAAACGCACTTTACCCAAAACTTGCAACGCAACGAAATTAACTCATACAACTCACCGGCCAATCAATACAACAATCAACAAGTCCCCGGAACCCCCCGATAAAGTTAACGTCAACTATTTGCCCATCGGTCGCTCGGCACGTCACACAATTCGCTACCCAACCGTAGCCCATCAAACCCATCTAAGAAGCCGACCGGACGCAAATGTAGGCCGAGAAACAAACAAAAACTCCTTCCCCAAGCGAGGAGCGATTCATTATTCAGCCTAATGTAATTAGCCGCGGCGGAGTCGCGATAGCCCAAGACAGAGAGAGAGAGAAAAGGAAAATGACGGAAAATAAAAGACAGCAGAAGCGTGGCCTATATACAGATATACGACGCGAGACGGCGCGAGCAAACTTTTCGCCACGGGTCAAACCGACTTACCTAACGAACGTGCTTTTTCGGGCCCCTCCCTCCTTTTTTTTTTGTTCGAAACCGCGCCCTGGCTTTCTCCGAGGCCAGAGACAGAGAGCGAGAGTAGTAGTCTTTTCGAATGAAAGCAGAAGCTCCCCGACGACGTGAACGCGTCTCGTGATTCTTTTTCACTCCCTCTCCGTCTGTTTTTCCATCTGTTTCTTTCCTCGGTCCGCGCACGTCCGCCGCCTTTCTGTGTGTACGTACGCCAGTCCCTCTCTCTCTCTGGTCTGTCTTCGGCGTGCTGGTCCTTTTGCCGGCCTCGCCAGAGAGAAACCTTTTCTCCGCGGCCGGCTTCATCCCCACCCGCGCCGGCTCAATTGAGTTCTGGACCGTGGTTATCCGATTATCGCGAGGTGTGTCTCCAAGCTCGTCCTGTGTACACATACACACACAGAGCGAGCGCTTCGGGAATTCTTGGGAAAAGAGAGAGAGAGAGAGGGTGGCTGAGCGGACGCGACGATTGAAGCGCGCGGGCGCAGATCCGGAGATTAATTCCTTACGGAAGACTGCGGCGAGCGGTTTAGCGCGGCCGGCTCTGCGGGGGGAGAGAGTTCAGGAGTGTGTGGAGGAGCGTAATTGACGAAAGATTAAGTCCGAGCGTTAAATTTGGATGAAAATTAGAGTTTTTAATAAGGGCGGAGGATGAACTGCTTGGTGACAGAGGTGGGTCGGCCGGGCGGTTTAAGTGGAAACAGCTAGGTTTGGTCGGGCGCAATAAGAGAAAATGGCCATAAGTGTAAAAAGCGAGCAATTTTTACTGTGTTTCTTTTTTCTCCTGCCGCCCCCTCCCCCCCCCCTTTTCTGGTAGAAGTAATTAAATTTTTGCTTTACTTTTACATTCTTTTTCGTTCCCCTTTCAATTACGTTAGTGAGAATGGTCACATTTACAAAAGCTAAATTATAATTAGAATTCTTGAAAGTTTTTTGGTTCCTTCCTCTCTCGCTGGTACGCGCTGCAGATAAAAAAGTTCGCACGACGAAAACTGGAATTTTTTTTTTTAATTTCAAAAAATAGCTTAACTTTGGAGGGAAACTATGAATAGCAACTCGGGGGGCTGAACATAAAAAGGACAATACCCCAGAGAATAAGAATCATTTACTTTAAAAGTCGGACTTTTTTAAGTTGGATACTTTGTACAGATCATAAAACAAATATGAATTTATAATAGGGTACAAACGCTTTTTTAAAAGTGAGTTAAAGAAAAACTGTCGTTCAAAATTTAAAAGCTAATGTAACTGCATTAATTTCGAAACTTCAAAATCACTATCCAAGTGAGTCAGTTCTCAACTCCCCATTTACTCTCGCACTCGCCACTCCAAATTTTCAACCAATAATCCTAAAACACCCCACCCACCGCAATAACCAAACCCATCCCAACCACCCAACGCCCACAAACGAGTGTCTAAACACCGCGGCCCTTACCGCGCCTCCACCCTCAGAATAATGCATTTATAGATAAGCAACGGAAAACCGCACTCGTTTCCCCCTTTACTAGCCGCGCACTTTGCGGATTGCCATTGAAACAGCAGCCAGCGAAACAACCCGAGAGAGAAAGAGAGCAAAATAGAAGTAGCCAGAGAGACGTTTGGCGTGGAGCTGCTCTTAGATTCGGCGCACGTTGTCGCAAGCGCGACTCGGACCACTGTCCCTCGGGGCGCTCCGGAGCCGGAGAAGTGTCGCTGCAGCGTCGTTAATTTGACGGGAGACGCGCGTTCTGCGATCGCGGAAGAAGAGGGATATTGATATTGTCGAGGCTGCAACGGTGCGAGCTTGATCGGCTAGTGTTATTCTCTTGTGATTTCGAGGGGTCGGGCCGACGCGGGTTTTCAAGTCGTAACCGAGCGCCGTCGCGTCTATTGCGAGGAGATAGATTGCGCGACGAGCAGAAGTGGGCTAAAGCGAGGAATTTCTGGGAGGGTTGGCGGGTGGAGGTGTTTTTTTGGGGATTTTATTTGTTGGAGTTTTGAGTGTTGCTGACTATATTTTTTTAAGTAATAAAATAATGTGATGTAATTGTGCTTGTTAGATGTCGCTGTTTAAACGTGATTAAATATAGCTGAGACCTAATTAGGCTCTAAATGCTAATTCCCAAAGTTAGACCAGTAATTAGACGGTCTGTTTAGGCTTCAAATAGACCCTGGCTAATTTTCCACGAGCCACGAAAATATAATTACACTGTTATTCATTAACTTTTCATCATCGTTTCATTTAATCCCGATAATTTTTATAAATATTTATTCCGCAAGCCGTGAAATTAAATTATAATTTTAACATGATATTTAACTTATAATAATAATACCTTTCGAAACTTGTCATTCACTTTCCAGCCAGTAATGCCCAAAAATTTAATTACCGCAAACCCTGCCAATTAATAAAATAAAGCCTCCGCGGCTATCGCCCTGCCAATTTATATTCCGACAAAACCATCCAGGATTACAACCCGTAACCTCCCACACAGCCAAAAACATACAGCCACAAAAAAAAATAACTCACACACATATATGAAGTCAGGACGCCTATACCAAAAGCGAGAAAAAGCAATATTGAAAACAGCCGTTGATTTATCATCGGCGCGAAAGTGCGATGTCCAACGTCGATCGGGAATCGGGAAAGTAGCCGCTTGGGATTCCCGGCGCGCGCGAAACGCGAGCTGGCTGGGCGCTTGCGCCCCCCCCCCCCCAACCGATAAATTTTCGCCCTGTTTTCGAGCAATCCCCCCGAGGCTTGACTCAATTAGAGCCAATTAGGAGAGCGCTGCGCGCTGTTGATATAACACGCGGGTTACAGGGCGCGTCGAGCGAGTAAGAGGCCGCTCGAATCGAATTGTTACGTCGATATAGAGAACTTTGAGAACTCGTTAAGAAAAACGCTGCTAGAATACCGGGGGAGCTAGAGAGAGAGGAGAGCTAGCAGCTGGCTCCTGTGAAAACGTAAACTCATTAAAAATGAAACAGAGCTGGGGAAAGGAAAAGGAAATTCATTCTGAGCAATTGGCCGTTTGGCTGGCGCTCGTGTTGACTTGGAAATTTCTCGCTCCCCCCGTTGAGATTGAGAGTTTGCGAAGGTGAAAGTAAGCCTGAATTGTTCTTTTGCTTTCGCGCGCCGGCCTCGTTAATCGTTTAGATTAAAAAATTAACATTGCAGTGGGCTTTTTATGGAGCTGCGCGGAATCTGAATTTTTCATTTTTTTTTCTTTTTTTTTAAGTAATTTTTAGAAATTGATTAATTAGTTGTTTATTAAGTCGTATGTGAGTTTTTGCAAGTTTCTGTTCTGACATTTATGAGGGAAATTTTTAACGTTGATGTGTTACAAAGTTCAAACTTCAAATAGACTTGGATAGTGTAGTGACTTTTTTTAATAACAATTAAAATAACGAGCTTGTAACACTATCTGTTTGTACCTAATTATAAGAATAAAATAAATATCACAATACTGCAGAAATTACATATAACAAGGGAAATAATGTACACGTACGTTTGAAATTCAAGAGGAACTATACGTACAATTCAAAATAAAACACTGATGAATAAAATGTCGGCTCCAAATTGTACTAATGAGTATTTGCACACAATAGTAATAATTATTAAACGAACAAAAAAAAATTCCCTTTTTCGCATGATTAAGGTATTAGCTCAATAACGCCTCATCGGACCTAAATTTGCGAGGATCCTAATTAGCGATGAGCATATCGATTTCACTTTAAACAGTGATTATTGCTCACCGTGCTGACCCTTCCGAAAAGAACATTCATGTCGTGTGCCACTTTAGTAGCTATAAATAATACAAATTTTTTACAAGCTAATTGAATATACGATTGTGTTGGTACATTTACAACACACTCATACATTCCATCTAGACACGAGCCAATCCATAATTGGCCAAACTCCGCGGAAAAAGTCAACAATCGAACTAATGCAGCAGTCAAAAATCCAAGGTACAGCGCAAACTCGGCCCTTACGGAAAAATTTTCCAATTATCGAAGGAAAAATCATGGGAACAGGTATTTATACCGGCGGCACGTCGATTCGGAATCCCCCGGCTCGCGCCGGCCCAATCATGCTGACGTTAAGTCAATCCCAACTTCCCATATTCCGATCGGGCAAAGTTCCCGGCCAACTTGGAATCATTCCACTTAAAATATCTCGCGCGAAATTAAAGTTCTCTCCCTCTCTATCTCGCGGCGTTGAAAAGCCGCACTCGCCGATGCTCGAAGAGGGAGAGAAAAAGCGGGGGGGGCTGCCACTTAATAAATGAACCCAGAGAGCGCGCGCGCGGCTGCAGGAGAATTAAAGAGAACGAGAGGAGTAAAAGAGGGAGAAGAGAAGCTTGCCGTAAGGAAAAACAAAGAGGGAGAGAAGGAACGAGATCTGACGCGCGGCTAAGAGCGGCACGAATTCCGTGTCGACTCGCACGCGGGGCCGCACGGAAAACCCGCCCCTGAGAGAGAGAAAAGCGCCTCTCTCTCTCTTTCCTTGTTTTCCAGTGGAATTTCTGCTGTCGAGTCTGATTCCTCGACGGACCACGTCCACTTTTCTCTCTCTCTTTTCCTCGTCTCTTTCCTGCAGCCACATACACTCTCGTGCTTGCTTTCGAAGCCCCCGGCACGAGCGTCGAACGTTAAGATAATTTCAATGACCGTTTTCAGCGAGAGAGGAAGAGAGGGGGGGGGGGCAAGGAGCGTTAGAGAATGCAATGCGGACGCGATTTTAAATCTTTGAATCGCTTTTTTTATGGAAAAGCTTTTAAAAGGTAATTGTTAAAACTTTTTTTCGAGAAGTTGAGGAAAAGGGGGCTTTTTTGGCGGATGCGACGATTTTTCAAATAGTGTTCCAGATTTAAAAAAGAAGTCAGTGGGATATCGTCCATACTGAAAGAGTAGCATGTGTTCAAAGTATATAGAAAATGATTGAGATTACGTAAATGGAAAAGTCATCGAGTCAACATTTTGCTTATGATCAAATTTTAGAACGCTTTGAAAAAAAGATCTGTGGTAAAATAAAACATACATTGATAATTTCAAGCAAGCATTTAAGCATTATTAAAATACACATAGTAGCAGCAGCAGTTATATCAATTCTAGCATTAAAAAAAAAGGAACAACATCTGATAGAAAAAGAGTAAACTCGGCGAGAGAAAAATTGCAAGAATAGCTTTCTGCACAAGCGTAAAAACCGCTTTATTTCGCGAAAAGGGTAAAAAAAAATAACGGCGCGGGCGACCTATTAATGCCCAAGGCGGGACGAAATCCGGCAAAAACAATTTTCTCGTTAGCAAAGTTCCTTGGGTTTTGTTTCAGCCGTGGAGCTCGGCATTCGGTTTATTTCCCTCGCCACGCTCACGGCATTAAAATCATTCTCCGTCTCGCTCTTACCCGCCCGATTCCTATCTTTTGCTCTCTGTCCATGGCTCTCGTTCTTTCTCATCATTTTCTCCTATTTTTTTTTTTTTTTTTTTTTTTTTTCTTTTTTTTTTCTTTTTTT
>JAPYZA010004530.1:0-17483 GCA_030522685.1 Eupelmus azureus | reverse complement strand
GCGGGCCCTCTCGCGAGCGGTGGATGATTTAGGGGGCGAGGGTCGGGGGTCGCGGGTCGAGCTGGCTCTGGAATGCCGGTCCTCATCCTCCTACTCTCTCTCCTCTGCATGTATATACATATATACATATATACCTAAGCGCGCGGCTGCGATTATCCTGAGGCAGGAGCAGCAGCGGAGACGCGGAATGATAAGGGACGAGGATAACGAATAGGGCATTTACATAGGGTCGTTAGAAAGAGCAGCTCTCTCGCTGCATAGTAGAGCGCGCGGACAAGCTTGGCCCCCGCGTGTTGGTTCATATATACGTGTACCTTAGACGAGTCCTCACGTGCGGGGGTTCGGATTCGGCGAAAGGGAAATTTCTTCTCTCTGTCTGGCGAGTGTGTAGGCATGCGCCGGAGGGCTCGGAGCGTGTATCTTATTGGATGTTTTTTTCTGCGCGGGAGGGAAAACGTGCGCCGGCTCGCGGCGCAGCGGCAATTTCCTGGTAGAATTTGTCTCTTCCGCGAGTGCATTGCGGATCCTGGGCTGATTTCGTGGAAGCGAGCTGCCGGTGCCGCTGAGGCTCGGGACATGGTTACGTATTATGCGCGACTGCTGCTGTTGCAGGTATAGGGATATGTAGGTACTCTCTCTGGGGATTGTGAGGGAGTGGGACCTTTACGTAATTTGTCGGTCGAGTAAGTGATTGTTGTTTTTGAGGGAAAGCTGTGTTAGAGTGTCTCTGGTTGTTTTATGTGCTGAACTTGGATAAGAGAACTCGAAGATGTAACGTTGATTGCTTTACTATATTATGAAGTTCATTGATTTTAGTACTATGATTTAGGCTTAGTATATTACCGATCCTACAATGTTAAAACTTACGGACCATAACCAAAAATAAATTATTATCCTATTTAATTTAACCTAGGGTCTTATAACTATAAGGTCGAACCAGGGAATGGCTAGTACCAATCTTACAGAAACGTAACACTGGTACATATATCTCAGCAGGCCCAGAATCCAAAGAAAAAATCACGAAACGAAGTCTCATAATTAAACGTCCAAAAAATATCCACACCATCACAAGTAACAGCGAGAGGAGCGCGCGCAGAGGCTCGCGCTCACGTCAAGCGCGAGAGCGCGAAAAATAAACTAGTCAAAAGTCCCAGAGACAAGCGGAGAGGGAACAAGCAAGCCTTCCCATCGCACAGGTAGACTACTCGATTAAACCGATTCCCTCTCTTTCTCTCCACGCTATTTAAATCGCTAAAGTTAGCAGCTGTCAAGGCGCGAGCGCGCGCGGCTCGAATCGTAAAGTCGAAGGAGCAAAAAAAGAAAAGGAGCGTGGAAGGACGGATACTTGGAAGAAACGAGGCGCGAGTCGAGAAAGTCGGAGCGGTGAAAATCCGAGAGAGCGGCCCTCTGTGTGTATATACGCCCTGGCGTTTCGGAGAGGTCCGAAGGTCGACGGACCCGAAATCGAGCTGCCGCTCTCTCTCACTGCGCTACCCTACGTCAAAATCAATGGATATCTCGGCCGAGAGAGGCTCGGGAGTCAGAGAGAGAGAGAGAGAGAGAAAAAGGGCCCGCGTATTGTAATTCCATTTGGTAACCCGATATCTTTTTCGCTCTTCTTCGCTCTCTTTCTCTTTTCCACGAAACTTTTTTTTTCGTTCTCTCTTGCACTGTCGACTTCTCGTTTCATTATTTGGCGTAGACAAAACGGCGCGGGGATGAGACACGGGATCTAGAGGCGGGACGTTACGTGATTTCCTTCTGTTCAGCGGATTGCATGAGGGAACGCTTGCACTTCTTGACAATGTGTGTGAACGGTTAATTTTTCGATGGTAATCTTTGCTCAGCCTGGCGATTGTTAATGATGTGGAAGCGCTGTGGATGTCTTGTTTAGTATGCGGAAATGTGTTGGCTGTGTGATGTGAAAATGTACTGTGTATACGAATTAACGCGTGGAATAATCAATTCTAGAAAATAGTAATGACGTTTGGGTGGGCGTGAAAAGTATTGAATTGCTAAATAAAAATAATACTTGAGTAAAGGCTTAAAACAGAAAGTGAAAGACATCTCCGAAATCGATTACGTGCAGCTGTCAAAAGGAACTTGTCATGTGAACGTCCAATATAACGTAACTGTGTTCATACACGAAACTATTCTTACTCATAAGCAGATACTAAGATACCGTAACAGATAACAGCAGAATCTGTAATCGTAACAACAAACCGACACAAGAATCCAAATTTCATCAATACAAAAGCCAAAACGACAGATGCAACCCATCACAATTCTATTTCAATAACGAACTCAAACCAAAAGAATCTCACCACCCCACCCTCACACCCAAGAGACAAAAGCGCTCGCACTCACACCAGCATCCTCGCATCTCACGCCGAGCATTAAACGCACATACACTCACATTGTGGGAAGACTCTAATGGTCTCGATGCGCCCAAGAGCCAGTGTGCACACACCTCAATACCAGCCCGCGCACGGACACAGCCCCGCCACGCACGCACGACTCGGCGCGTGAATTATGTTTCATGCGAGATGTCAAATTGCTCGCCATATCGTAAAATATACAAGTCCGCGCGCTGTGGGAAACATTATGTGTTCTCTCTTCTCCTCCTCCAGCTTCTCGCTCCTCTCTGCCTCCTGCTATTCTGCTCGCTCCTCGAGGCCGAGCCGTTTTTAAAATCGCGAATCGTCGATTATTGTCTCTCGCTCTTTATCCAAGCGACCGCGTGTGTTTACTGGTTTATGTGTATAGGGAGGTTATTGGATTTGGGTTTAGCGAGTATTGGTTTTGCTGCGTGGGGGAGGAGTGAGATGTTACTCGCGCCTGGCGTAAGTTTGGCGATTTCTTTTTTTCAAGGGGAATGAGTTTCTTGTTTATAGCGATGCAAAAGTGTGAAAGTTACGAAGGTGAATTTCTATATGACGAATCGTTTTAAAATCTAATAACGATTTGCGAGACAGCTAGTATAGAATTCATAATTATACGTTTTCGGCGTGCTCCGAATTCCAAAAAATTGTATAATCCCAATGATTAATAGCTCGCCTCTTCCAGCCTAACGATCATCCGTTCCATTATGTAAATGCCGCTCGAAAACTCCCGGGCTAATACACCAGCGATCTCCAAACCTTTTTTTCACGGGCAAATGATTAATACACCGAGATTCCCTCAAGACAATGTCGCGGGGCAAAATATACACCCCGAGCCACGACCTGCTAAACCCAGAGCCGACTTCGTTAATTAATACATCCAAACAGCTGCTTTCGAGCATTATCATAGAACCCTAAACCCTCCGCGAGGCAGCCAAAACTATCCGTATACGATGCATACTTCAAAAACGTGCACTCACCGGGCCGAGTCGATAGCTGCTTTAGCAATCTTCCAGCCACGCCCAGTGTCCGGTAATTAGACGCAATCCTAGGGCCCCGTTCATTAAACGAGAGATCGTCGCTTTCGCCTTAAAAAAAAGGCCAAAGTCGCGAGCGCTGGGCCACACGCGAGTGAGCGCGCACAGCGCTTATATATATAGAAAATAAAACGCTGGGATGAGTCGCGCGCGAGGAGTCGAAAATGAGAGATAGGCGCGCGGCCGGTTAAAAAAATGTCGATTCATCGGCAGTCAATAAATACGGGCCAATCGATCTCTCTGGCTCGAGTGGAACGCGAAGCAGCGTCTATTTAATGATTAAACGTCCGAGAGGAGCCGCGGCTAACCAAATTAACCGTGACTAAAGCTGCATTTAACGGGCCCTCTCGGGGCCCGGGCCGCATTGTTTTAGGAATGCGCGCGCCCACTCGGAATTCAAATTATAAACCCCGGAGCTGGTCTTGTTTTTTTTTTCTCTTCTTACGCGCGAGGTATACGCGGAATCATCGGATTAGAAAACAATTTTCCCAAGGGTTACGAAACAGGCCAGCTCCTCTCCTTTCCCAGCGCGATTTCCGCCGCCAAGTTCCTTGCGCTCGGCAATTTTCGCGCCAGAAAAATATCGCGCTGCCGTCTCTTTAATCCCGAGCCCCGCCGGGACGCGCGTAAATCACGCCGCCTTTCGACACTTCCGCACTGGAGGGATCCTTGCCAGAGCGGCCTACGGAAGGGGGGCAGAGAAAAAGCGGATACGCGCGCGCGGATCGAAAGTTTCGCGCGAAAAGTTTCGACTCCCACGCAAGCCCCTTCGTATGCTCTTCACGGCTTTCAGGAGCCAGGGAGGAAGTACAGGGAAGAGCTGCATTAGCTCCACTGCAGTGAGAGTTGAGAGAGAGAGGAGCTAGTGCTTTGGTGGAGCTTACGAAGAATTATGTCGTTCGGAATTGGCTTATGTAAGCGGGATTCGGGCGCTTTTTTTCTTCTCTTTTATCTCATTTTGCCCTGGGAGCCTTATCGCTTTTGGATTTTCCGAGAGATGATGTAAGGCTCTTGAATGCGAGATTATGTGTTTTTAAAAGTTTCGGTGTAGCGTGGCCAGGAATAATGGCGTTAAATAATCGCTCTGTTCAGTCCATGCGGCAATGCATTATAACGATATTACAACAATATTAAAACGATACTATATAAATATTAGAGTAATATTAACATGGTATTACAAAAATATTAGAACAATATTAACATGATATTACAAAGATATTAGAACAATATTAACATGATATTACAAAGATATCAGAACAATATTGTAACAATATTAACATAACAACATAAAAATATTGCAACAAAATAAAATTCCGAAATCAAACTTAGGAATCCCGTACCCGAAAAATTTTAATTTCGTCAAACAAAAATTCACAAATCTCAACACAAAACTAACTAAAAAACTTTTCAAACTCACCCCGCGCACAACCTCCCAATCTCCCAAAAAAAACCCGAAACATTCGATCGGCCCGAAAATCCGCACCTCCACACAAAACCCGAGCGCGCGAGTGCCATCACAACCGCAAAGCCGAGGCACAAGAGCACTCGACTGCCGAAAACTCTCCTAGGCCCTAGAACCGAAAAAAACGCCTCAATGTCAACGACAATAGGCGCCGATCCCCTAACAAGCCCGGATTGTCGTGCGGCGCTACAAAAGGGCGTGCTGGATCTCTCTTACCTTGAGCCTATATACAGCAAGAAGCGCGCCGCGGCGTGCAAAAGTTGAAGATTTCCCTCTTTTTCAGGCCCGAGCGTTTTTGTACACGCACTCCCGGAAAATACCCGTGGCTAATATAATGGGCGCGAGGCTCAATGGGCACTGGACGGCCCGACTCCTCCCAGGGATTACGGCAGGAAACTCGATCGGCGAAGAGCAGCTATTTACAGGCTTGTATCGAGCCGCGGATATAAACAGCGCGCTTGAAAAAGCTTTCACCTTTTCATTGTCGATCGAGAGCTGCGGGATTGTGTGCGACGAGAAACTCGAGTGTTTCCGCGTCTGCGGAGATGTGTGAGCGGTGTTTGAGAGCGCGGAAGTTGAGTGTAAGTTGAGGGAAGTGGAGAGAGTTTTTTTGTCTGCTGGGTCTGAGTTGGTTTTTGCGATGGTGAGAAGAATGTATGCAAATGTGGAGTTGAAAGGATTGAAAGTGGATCGGGATCGAGTTTTAATAAGCCGATGTGGCCGCCTGGGAAATTTATATGTTTGAGCCGCGTTGAATTATTGTTTTTGCATACTGATGCGAAATGGAGCAGGTTCTTTTTTTGTCAATCCGAATGAATGGATGATAAATTTTCGTATAAATAGCTTGGCGAATTGCTCTCGTTAGTTTATCCGACTAGTTTGCATTTTGTGTAATTTCTCCAGTCGTTTGCTTTTGAGAAATTTCTTACGAATTATTGTTATTCGCGATGATCGTAGGAAAAATTCAGTTGGTTATTCGATACAGCGCGAATAAGAACAAATAATCAATACCATTTATTAAACCAGACTAGAGATATTTGATACCGAGCTCTCGCTCCCTCTCGTAACTTAAAATTCCTCATTTTCTTAAACGCAAACAAAAAGCACGTCGCAATGAATCACCAAAAGCATTAAATATCTCGTAAAACTCATAATTCCATGTCGGACAAATTTTTTGCCCGCAGAAACTCTAACCGCACATCGGCCGCAGATCTACAAAAACTCCTCCGAAAACCAGTTCCACAAGCCGCGAGCCTTCATTGTTTTTAAATAATCCGCTCATTTCGATCGTTTACACATTCGGCACGAAATTTATACAGTCGATTTGTTTCCCCAGCCACAAAAAAAAGGGTAGAAGAAGAAAAAAGCATCGCGCTGCCCGTAAGCTCGTGTCTACTCCCCCGGCAAGATATTCAATTACGGTAGATCCTCAACGCCGATACCGCCAAAAGCCGTGACAACTGTATACCGGGCCGCTCGTGGTAGTAGGTGTCCGAAAAAAAAGGACGAGAGTCGAGAGAGAGGGAAAAGTATGCCACGAGTGGTGCGCGCTCCGTCCTAGCGTGAAGGCGACACGCGTCCTGTGATATTGACGCGATTTTTACACGCGAGCCCGCATGATTTTTCCCCCATTAATCATTTTCGGGGACGTAATTTATGAGTGCTTTGTCTCGCTCGGCGCGACATCTGGCGCTAATTTACAATTAAACATTCCGCTCGGAGAAACAAAGCGCTGAGCCGTTCGGCGATTTCGTTTTCAAAACCAGCCATCAAATACCATCCCGTCCGGCCTAAAACTCGAGCCGACAAATCCCGGCTCCATCCAATCGAAATGGCATTCGTAATTACGTAAAGCGGCGTTCTCTCGTCCGCTCGTCAAAAATTCGGCCAGACCCGGGATTCCTCCTCTCATTCCTCGAATACCAGCTAGATTCCCGCGCGGCCCACCTGAGACCGAGCCGAGCTAAAAGAAAAAAAAGCGGAGCGAACCGTACGAGAGCAGGCAAATGAGAAGAAAAGGGAATGGTAACTCTAGCCGCTGGCGCCCCTCGACTTTTTATGGATGTATATAGCCGGGAGAGGCGCGTGGTAGCGCGGAGAGCGCAGTTTCTGAAAATCTCAGCGTCTCATCTGGCAGCTACCATAGCGACACAAAACGAGGAGCGAGTGACACACGCGAGAGGCAAGGATTGAGCGAGGACGGAGAGAAAAAAAAAGGAGTAGGAACACGTGTAAGTGCGCGCTCCGACGGTAGCTCAACGACTCAGATAACACACGGGACTCCTCGGGGCTGAGATATATATATGTGTGTATGCGAGCGGTGTATATACGTGCCGAGCGACGAAGGAGGCTACCGAATTTTCTTGGCTCGCTCCGTAATTCGAGAGATGACGACACGCGATTTTTCGGAATTGCAGCTCTAGGGCCGCGGGACGATGCTTATCTGATCGCGAGCTGCTTCTCGGCTGGGTGTATATGGTTGGGGGCCTGGTGGCCGAATTTCTGGAGACGCGCGGCTTAGGTATTTAATCGAGCTGGAATCGCGCGCGCTGGCTCGTATGGATGGGCGAATAAATTTTTATTATCTGCGGGAAGGGTGTTTTTGCAGCGCTGGGCTAAGGTTTGATATCTTTGTTGCTGGGCTGTTTGTTTCGGCTGATGAAATTTTTGCGATTGCTGTGGGAAATTGAATTTGCGATGGGCTAAGACGAAAATTAAAATGTAGACATTTACTTTGGGGAATGCTAACGCAATTTTGCGGTAATATATAATTAACATTGTCAATAACGCGTTATGTAAATTATGCTAAACCAGCCATCCATCACGAGCTATACACATTTTTAGCTATCTAACGTTAATAAACAGAAATTAACGCTACACGCCGCTCGAAACATTAGAAACTCGCTCATAAATCTTCATTCAAACTACTCGCGCGCGCGGCCAGCTCATTTGCATCTCCTTATTAAAACGTTTCCAATCGATGCCTCCTCTCCTTTTCCCAACTCCCTCTTTTTCACTCAACCCGAACCTATAAGCGCGCAAGACTCGATCCATCAATCGCTCGCCGATTCCTACATATATCCAACGCTCGAGCGCAATGCATATATAAATCATCAACTCTCGCATAACCGAAATCCATAACGATCCAGGGCAAAAATGTCATCAACATTAATCCGTGATAAATCGTTTAATGTCTCACTAAGCAGCAGACTGCCGAGGGAGGAGTAGACGCAGCGGCTAAATAATCAGGTCCGAAGTGCCGGAGGAGAAGAATTCCGCCTGTGCCTGTATGTATACAAACACTCGAATTATCTCTCTCTCTCCCTCCGGGGAAAAAGAAACATCTGTCTGCCGAGTAGCCGGCTTTCAGAGCCAACATGGCGGAATGATCGCTCTTTTTCTCTCCGCGCGCGTGTGTGTATATACATGCCCGCGCACGTAGAGAGAGAGCGCATCAACCGGTAGTTACGGATTTGCGGTGCCTCTCTTTTCATCTTCCGCCCTTCGCAGGAGAGCGGCTAATGCGCGCGCGTGAATATGCGGATAAAGCGAGGAAAATGAAGAGGGATTAGCCGAGGACGTGTGCTGAGTATTTACCCAGCGCGCGCCTACTATGGTTTGTCGAGTGTTTGGGGATCGTTGCCGGACTATTTTTAATCGACTCTGGAATTCTCGCGAGATGGGCTAGATCATAAAAAGACGGCGGAATGCCCGGGTTTGGTATAAATTATCCCGAGCGCTGGTGAATGGATCGATAAATTTCAGCGAGACTCTCGGTTTTTAAATTTCGTAACGCTAATTCGGGGATAGGTCGCGCACTAACTTTTTGATACCCCCTTTTTTCGGCTGTAAAAATAAAGGAGCGCGGAGATGCTATCGGCCTGGCCGAGCGTTTGATTTATTGGAAGTAATACGCGGCCGAAGTACGATTTTCGGAAAGTCCATATAGACGCTCCGAAAACGGCCGGCGATCGTTAAGTTTTATAACCGTTTCTAGGAGCTCGGCCATCGTTTTTTTCCCGCTCGAAAAAAATCAGAGTCACTCTGCGAGGCTGGCCTCTCTGCCGTTATTGCACTTTTGTAGTCTCGCCTTTTTCGGACGCTGAAGTGTCGAGAAAAGTGGGCTCGGCAGGTATACAGCGCCGGCTAATCGATCAATCGATCTATACAAACAGATCGCGAGAGAGCTGCCTCTCCCTATCTAAATCCAATATCTGAGCGTCCTAATCTGCTGGGCTCTCGGAGTCGGGAGTGTATATAAGTCGATCGCTTATCGATCGCCGCGATCTTGCCGAGCGCACGATCCTTCTTCTTCTTCTTTTTTTTGGTGCTTGGGTGAGGTGTAATAGGCTGGGGTTCGGCGAAGATATGCTCTCTCTCTCGAAAAATGGAAAAGGAATAGAAGGGAACGAGAGAAAGATCATCGACGATCGCTTGAGGAGAGATCGAGATTGTCTTAACTATGCGTAATGTTCTGCTGGAAAGAGATGCATCATCGTGTTTCGAATAGCAAGCGAAATAATTAAAATCCAAGAGAAGCAAGCTTATTGAATTTGCGCGAAAGGCGATGAAAAAAGGGCCGAAATCAGAGAAAGCATCGCCATAATTCACGCGGCATTTCAATTTAATGCGGTACGTATAACAAGAAAATTATCCACTCGACGGAGCCTGGCCGTGTGTACAGAGCGAGCGAGCCAGAGGGGGCCGAAGCTCGTGGTTTCTCTCCTCCTCCCCCCCACTTTCGCCCTCAAAGTGCAGCAGCTCCGTAAACTGCAACGCACACACACATAGACAGACTGGCAAGGGAGAGACGAGGGTAGTAGAACGTCGGAGGTTGGCAACAATGTGCTGCTGGTGTCGTCCTCTCTCTCTCTCTCTCTCTCTCTCCTGGCCCAGCGCATCACAATAGACGCGAAAAATCATCCATTATTCTCCGGGAGAGCCTGGCCCGCAAGCGGGACAATGCCGCGAACGCCCATATATCACTCCGGGGCGCTCCTTTTCCAAAAAGGCGATGCGCGCGCGCGCGCGAAGGTGTCTCTCTCTCTCGCTACCGGGAAGAGAGCCGCTGCTGCCCTGAAAATAACCATTTTCCAACTAGATTCTCGTTTCGCCGGCGATGTATCCGTACAGCGTCCCATTATGCCTCCGAGAGCGGGCCTTTCGAAAAAGCCACCCCTCCGTTTATTGCATCCCTTTTTTCTCTCTCTCTCGTCCTCTGTCTCTCTTCGCCTTCCTCCTTTTTTTCTCCCGAAAAGCTCGAGAGGGCCCGTCGCTTTATTGCGGAGGCTGCGCGCGCTCACGGCTATCGACACGGATGACTTCAATGGCCCCGGGCTGCGCTCGTTTTGAAACAATTCCACGCAAAAGTTGCAATGAAGGCCTGGAAGGCCGCATTGTTGTCCATACGGGGGCGCGGGCAGTTTTTAAGAGCCGCAGATGTTTTTTTTTCCTCCTCTCCCGGGGGCTTTGTGTGCAGCCTCCTACGTGCTTTATTTTACGCGGGCTACTTCGGCTTTCTCGAGCGGTTGGAATACTGATGATTGTTCGGTTCTAAGTAAATTTTCTGGCTTCTTCAAACTGTGGCGGGGTAATTTACAGTTCCGGGCCTAGTGTGAAGTTTCTTTTCAGGGGGTAACGTTCTTATATAAGTGCCGGAAAGTGAAAATTTAATTTTTGTTAAATCTGAATACTTCCGAGAAATGTAGATGTCATCGAGAAAAGTCTCAGCCTTCAGAAAAGCTAACAAGTGCTGTAGACCAGCAGACGCTGATTAGTTCGCCGTACTCTTTCGTACTAACGACTACAAAGCCGTATACGCTCTCGCATCGCTCGGCATCATAAATCGCGCAACAAAAACTAGTATATCCGCACGGCGATCTCATAAGACTTTCCTCTCTCCGCGCGCATTATAACAATATCTCCTCTCGTCTTATACCTTTTTCGGCATCTCGTATAAACGCATACACACACACAGCCAACTCCCCCGAGAAAAAAAGAAATAGAAGGCGGCGACCGAATATATCGAAGGATCAGCTCGGCGGCGGCGGTAAAACGATTATAATAACTATTTTATCCCGCGTGAATCTGGGCCATTGTGCTGGCCATTCTAAAAGTCATAACACGAGCGGCAGACGATACCCACACTGTCACGAGAACAGCCGCGCGCGCTCGTCCCTCTGTATAAACGCTGACAAAAGGGGGGGATATAGAGACTAGTTCTCGATGATCATCATCATCCTCTCGATTCTCTTACGACGCACGCGCGCAGAGCCTCGATTCACACGTATATATATATACACACACACGGGGCGCAATATTTCACGGCGCATTGTTGCCATCTGCACCGAGCGACCCCCGTATATATAGGCTCCAGGTTAGAAGCCGCTTTTATTTATCCGCTATTTATTTCGGCGCGAAGGAGCCGCTCTTTCTGCCGGGGACAGATTTTTCCTAAGTTATTAATCGTCCTCGAGTTTTCGCCGCTGCAGAGCGCTCGTCTTTTCTTTCGCCACGCGCGCAAGCGGGTACGGCTCTTTGTGAGCGTTTATAACCGAGAGCTATAGTTTCTTTTTTCGTCTGGGATAGTGTTTGTGTGGATGTGTGCAGGCATCTGCGAGATTGATTTATAAGATGTGTGGAGGAAGGCGACACCCCGACGATCAGAGGAGACGATGAGCCGTCCCTTTTAGGGCGCCGTAATGAATGGTTAATTGATTGGCTTGCTGCTTTTCGTCGCGTTAGCAGTGGCTTCGTTCGAGAATTAACGCGGAGTTGGAGAGCTGTAGGTTTTCTCTGGGTTGAGAGTTAATTGGAGCAAGACTGGGTTACTCAGCTGCTCATATGTTTTTTTAGTGAGGTCCTATTTGGGATGTAATCAAAACATAAGTAAATTTGAATAGTTAGACTTATAAGTGGTCAGAAAAATTCTGTAGAATTTCTTATACTCGTCTCATTTTTTGAGCTTATTTATCACAGCTATAGTTTAACGGATAAAGCATCAATCACCAAAAGAAATACACAAACAAAAAAATATCGATATACACCCAACAACGAAACGTACCTTCAAAAACCATTCGACGATCCTATGCCATAAATAAACACTCATTCATCCTCAACGGCATCTATAAAGCCGCTCAAAATACACTCCAACTACCTTTCTATTCCATCATCGAATCGTTAAACCGAGGAAAAAATCATCCCAGCCGGAAAAGTGCGCGCGCTCCGAACGACCGCGCGCAAGGAGCCAATGGCTCGTGAAGAGCGTTTCATAAATATTAAAGCCGGCCTGCCCGGCGTATAAAGATATATAAAGATTATATTTCTACACATAAAGCTTGTCGGAGCGATACGCAAGTCGCTGCGTTATCGCAGCTTTCCGCACGTGAGACGAATGCTGTATACGTGCTCGCAGTGGTATATAACTGCGTGGCCTGGAATTAATTGCGTCTTGTCCAAGGGCCGTAAGATAACCGTTGACCTATTCGCGGAACGGAGCGCATGAAACAATGCGTTGGCTTTTTTATTAAGTGACCAGCAGAAAAATGGCCGTTAAGCAAAATCTTCACCTCGAGGCGATAAATCGCTCAGGCAGGCGCGCCGCGAAAAGTGTCATCCTAAAAATCTCTCCCAGTCCGAAAGAGCGAGCCAGGGCGCTCCCTTTGGCAGAGCTTCGCTTGCCAGCCATCTTCCTCGTAAAAAATCCGCCAACTTTGCGCTTCCGTTTTTTCGCGCCTCGGCTTTCCTCCCTTTTTCCTCGGTGGCGCGCGCGCGCTGAGGGGACCAAAGGACGCGTGCGAGTCTGGATAGAGAAAAAGACACACCGCTGGTGCGCCAGGAATCGCCTTGAGGGGCCGCGTTAAAATATATTCCGGCTGGTTCCGGTGGAGATAAATAAAGTCACGCCAGCGCGATCTCTTTCTCTGTCTTTCGCCCCCGTATATAGATATATAAGTATGTAAGGCTCTTATATTCGCGCCTTCTGTTAGCGCGAGCTTCCACCCCGTGCCAGACGAAAAAGTTGCGGCAGAGGAGTGAGCGGGTTTGTTGCTATGGGTTGGGTTTAGAAAATGAGGATTATTTGCAGTTGCGTTTGCTGGGATTTTTATTGTTTGAGTTAATTTAATTGGAAAAACTTCGTATTTTTATTATTTATTTGGAATGATGTTAGAGTGGTAACGTAAGTTGTTAGCGCTCTAACTTTAATTTAAGCGTTTTTTTAATAAAATTATTTATATTTATAACGAACACGAATAGTATCAAAAATGTGTGAATGAGTCATAAATTACAATGATATATTATTCATTACGAGATAACGGATAGCGTAATTATAGACTATCTCAGAACGCACATTAAACGCTTGCCAACAATCAAGCGCGTATCATAACGTCAGAAGTTTTGTTTGACGTTTTAATTATCTTGTCTCTCCCGCAAAGAAAATATCGACACACTCGATTAATTACTCCCCAAGTACCAATTTAACCAAGCCCTCTTTTCTGTGATTGCAGGTGAAAAGCCGTTCAAGTGCGAGTTCCCGACGTGCGACAGGCGGTTCGCCAACAGCAGCGATCGCAAGAAGCACAGCCACGTCCACACGTCCGACAAGCCGTACAACTGCCGGGTCTCCGGCTGCGACAAGTCCTACACCCATCCGAGCTCGCTGCGCAAACACATGAAGGTAATTATCGACCCCGGCTGACCCCTCCGCAGCTCGCGGAAAGGCCAACGAGATAGTAGCCGGCACGTCCGAATCGAATATAATGATCCGTCGGTGGAGGGATGAGAGCAGAGGCTTGGCTTCACGCAACGCCGAGCGCGAGGAATCTTAATGAGAAATTACCCAGCGCTGCTTCGCCGACGAAAATAATCCTTTCGTAATAACGTCGAAATTTCGCTGGCTACTCCTTCTTTTCTTGCGCGCGCTTATCGTTATGCCGAGAGATGTGAGTTATTGCTCGCGCGGGCGAGTTTGGCTTTTTTCGCCGCGTCGGTTGCTTGCGGCTTTTTTTTCCTTTCTTTTGAGTGAGTTATTGCAACGGAGCTGAGCCGCGCGCGCGCGTGATTCTGCGATTATTAATTCGTTTTGTTTGGCTTGTATATTGGGTTACGTTTTTCAGAGCGGAAGCGCTCGCCGGATTCGTATGTGCGCTGAATTAATGGTTTTTATTAACTTCACGTTTATTAAGCGTAATCTGCGCTGTGAGTTGAGCTTGGGTTTTAGTCGTTCACGGCGGGGAAAAAAGAATCGCTTGAAATAAAGTTCAATTTACTACTGATATAAGAAATTAATAAATTTCAGATGACCTAATTGCTATTTTCACTCATTTTGATTGTGACTTGATTTCCTCTTTATTATTTATTAATTTTATTATTCGCGGAATATTAAATTAAAATTCCCTCAATAAAAATCAATAACCAATATCACCTCAATATTGGCACAATATTCCTTAACCAAAAACACGTTACAAATGCATAATATATCTACCCTTATCAAACGTCATCCCCTCAACACCATCTAATCCACGAAATCTTCTGCTTACAGGTCCACGGCGTGACAATGGGCGACGGCAAGTTGGGCGGCGGCTACGAGAGCGAAGGCGAGGAGAGCAGCAGCAGCGGCGGCAGCCTCTCCGTCACCGGCCACAACGAGTCGCCCCAGCCACAGCCAGTGAGCGCCTCCCCGGCCACCTCGACTCCCTCCTCCATCGGCACGCCCTCTAGCACCAACAGCAACAACACACTAGCCCCGATGCACCAGCAGCATCAGGCGCCGTCGCAGGCGCCAACGAGCCACCATCACCTCGGCGACTGGTACGTCTGCCAGCCGACGGCCATGGCGCCCCAGCACAGTCCGCTGCCCCACCACGGGCCGCCTCCCACCCACCACCTCGGCCATCACTTCAATCCGCTGATGCACCACCAGGCGACGGCCTACTGAGCCCTCGCCGTGGTACAGGCCGAGTTCTAATCGTATGCGCGTGCAGACCACGCGTACAACCAAAGCTGCTGATCAAAGATCTCTTGGTAATGGCGGACCGACACGCACAGCTGGAGAACGGCGAGGGTACACCAATGAATTAACGAGATTGAAACGTTCACGCTTCTCGCGCGGCGGCCATTTGCATTAGAAAAAGCGACGCTACGTGGGCCGCCATTTTGATGATCACCGACTCGACGATTCATCGGGCCAGCCGTCAGGCAAAACCCTGCGCGGAGCTTAGTTTCTGCGAGTGTGATAACGCTATTCCGCCGTTCCTACAGAAGCGAGATTCTATAATGTACATTCTTAGGTAAAGGATTAACGCATGTAGCCGCGATATTTTGAGGAAAGAGTTACGCTGTATACACAAACACGCACGTGCCTCGTCGATATATACACACTGGGGAGAGTCTTTCGAGTAACGATCGCGTTGTACACATGTGATCGAAATTTAGTCGGTTAAAGTTTAACTGTAGTATCATCCTGTTGCGTTAAGCTTCGCGTTATTTATTTTCTTTTATCTTCTCTTTATCTCGTTGTACTTCGAATTCGTATTTTGACCCTTCAATCTGAGTTGTACATATACATATATAGATGTCGGATTCTATTCGTGAATTGAACTCGCTATGGGCGATAATTCACAGTTGTGGCAATTTTTCATAATTTACGAATAGCTATTTTTTTCGATTAATCGATTTATTGAATTGTAATGCTTTGGATGTTTCATCGTTCTCTTAAAGTAATGTACGACTATGTCTCAAGATTCATTAATTAGGAACATTAGAAGAATGTCGCAATCACGTTCTAATGTTTTGTCCTTAACTTCCACTTTAATTATCTATACAACTTTTGATAAATTATTGGTAAATAGCGTCAAATCAAAATTTCAAATTAGGGGCCAACTTTAAAAATTACATACGATAATCTTGTTTAACCTACTGTAGTAGAATTTTATCTAACCTTTGTTTGAATTTTAGTCAGTACTAGATAATTTTCTACTATTGTAATCATAAAGTTTGCAGTAAGTCCTGTAGTAATCTGGCATTTAACAGTCTGGCAATGTTTACTACGTCAGACTTACATTATTTATTACTTTTTTTATAAATAAATTATAAACATATATTTACTAAGGTATAGTATGAACCCTCGACTTTTCGCTCTCCAGACCCAGCTAAAATCAAGATTCTGATCACGGCATAATCGATTATGAAACTCGCGACCTGTTGAAGCTTCATCAGCGGGATTTATTAGTAGTAATCTTCAACTATGTTTTCTGACGCGATAAAATCGGAAAAAATTCGTAAAAACGTATTATTATACAAAAAATTTTAAATTGCATGAAAAATGTTAGCCGATTCCAAGCATAGATTTTTAGAGCAGAATGCGTGCTCTGCCCTTATAATCAAAATTAGTAACAGCTTGGTTCGGTGAAGATCGATTCACATTTTTTTCATAGATTTTTAGAACCAAAGATTTATATTTTTTTTTATGATGTCTAAAACGTTAGGCGGTAAAAAGTTTTATGATAACTAAGCTTGAACTTTTTTCAGACTAGGTCCAAATCGTACCCTAGAAAATTCTTTTTTATTTTATTTTAAAAGCTATTTAAAAAAAAGCAATAAAAAATATTTCAGATTATTGAATGCCAGACTACTATTTGATTTCCAACATAACTTATTTTTTTTTTACAGAGGGTAGGCAAAGACCTTGATTAAACAATATGCTTCGATTTTTCAGTGGCTTAATTTTTCTTCGAATTTTATCTGTAATTTGGTTGTTTTAATAATTGTTTCATCGAAACATATATAAACATAATTTTTTTGCATCACACTAAACTATTAAAACTGCTTTAACTGTACCTGAAAAAAATAAGAGTAGCCATTAAAATGTTATAAATTTAAAATCAAATGTTTGTAATATTAAAATCACCAAATTATATAGGATATGTACGTGTAAAGTACGTACAAGTATTGAAGAGACATTGAGCTAAAACCTAAAAGTTAAGAATTTATATAATAAAACAATCATTCGACAGCACAATATGGAATTAAGAGAAGTCGATTTTAATAAAACGAATAAAATCCTATCTGACTTACTTGAAAATTTCGACTGTCTATACTCAAAGACAAAACGCCTATTTGTAGATAATAGAGCCAATTATTAGATACTCGAGAAATAAATGCAGAAAATTGTAATACGTCTCCATTGTTCTTATAACAAACTACTGGATGAATATGGCTATACGCAGATACCCTTGTACGTTTATCATGAAAATTGTTCATCCAACGAGAAAAAACTAAGATGATACAATATTAATACAATATTATATGTATATTACAAATCCAATAGATGCGAGTATTTTCTAAGAATATGTGAAAATTGTAAATAGAGATAAATTCATGAATCGTGTAAGTTATATACGTGCGAGCGTGAGAAACTGTTGAGTGAGATCGAATGCAAGCGAGACTGTAAACTAGGCTAATAAGTTTGTAAAAGAGCGAACTGTGTTCGGTGTAAAATATTATTATTAATTCTGTATAATGTATCTGCGACTATGACTGTGTGATAATATATATAAATCGAGTCTGCGCTGACGTCACTATCGACAGCCCGCACTCAAGGGA
>JAPYZA010004528.1:0-13385 GCA_030522685.1 Eupelmus azureus | reverse complement strand
TTCCATTCTCGACCGAAAGACCACTTTTTGATCTTGAAATGTGGGATCGAAACAAAGATTCGATTTTACTTTTTCCCCGCTAATTTTACTTTTGCCCCGTAAACTAATTTTCTGGAAAAATAAGCTACTTTCACTCCGTATTTCAGGGGCAAAAAGTGGGATTTTCGGTCAGGTGTGGAATAAAATAGATTTTAATAGTATTAATAATACATTTTTTATAAATAATTGAAAATCAAACGAACTTACCTGTAAGTGAAGTTTGATACTAATTATATCCGAAGCTTCGTTCTCATGATTACATATAGTAGCGTTTAGTACTGCCAGTAAAAAGATACAGTTTAGAGAGATAGGATTCCGCGAGGGGTCGTTTCGTCGGCCCTTTGTCTGTTCTTTTATGTCATTATTTTAGAGATATTCTTAAGGAGAAGATGAGCTTGGATAATATGTAATCATTTGGAGAAAAGGTTCGCATATAATTACTGTCGAACTTCATTTTCAGGTCAGTTCGTTAGATTTACCATTATATGCGAAGCTTCATTCGAAATCATTACATGTATTGTATAGCTGTTTAGAGCTAGAGTATAATTATTTGAATAAGTTTTTACTTAATTATTAAATTTTACTTAATACTTAAGGATTGTCATCATGTGGGTCGCCGAGTGGGGAGGCGCAAGAAAATTGTCAAATTTGAATGTAATATAAGCGTTGTCATTGAATAAGTTGTAATATTAACGTGCCCGAAAACATTGACTCCTCATTTTTTGGCCGATTGAATAAATTATACTTTTTCGCACAATTGAGTTTTGTTACAGTAACCTAAAACAAATCGATTCGAAACAATTATGGTGTACTCTTGAATACTTCTCGTGACCTTCACTGTGTGTCAAAAGTTTTAAAAATATTTAATTCATTATTAAAAAATAATATTGGAAAAATGTATTTATAGTATACTGACATTTTTTACTTTTTAGCAATAAATGTCAGTGACGAATTTTCAAAATGCAATAATTTTTTATTATAATAGTATATTCTATAATACTTAATAAAGCTCTGTGCAAAATTTTAAGGCAGTATACTCATTAGAAAAAATTTAGGAAGGGTTTTTGTTAAAGGACGTCGAGCGGTGAATGCATAGCGCGGGCAATTGTTTTTGTATAGCCTGATTATTGTAGCGCTCTATAAGCTTTGCGTTTTATTTACGTTTGTGCATGTAACTGCATAATTTAATGGTGGATTATAATTTTTAAAATCGTATTCGTTTCTGAAAAAAATTTTCTTTCTTTGTGTAAATTTTTTGTAAGCTTCTTATTTTTTCAAAGTTATTTAAAATCAGTTTATTGTTCAAACTTTGCTATTTTCTCATAACAGCTCGTATTCAATGTTAACGTTTCCTTAAATATCTCGTAAACGATATGGTCAATCGTCTTGGAATTTTGCGTATTGATACTTTATAAACTCTGTGTCAAATTTCTATGACGATGGTATAATTTTTGCATGACTGATGATCCTCCTTAATTATTTACTTAAAATAGCCTTTATTTACTTCAGAATACAAAAGATTAGTATTTCGGTGATTTATCGTGCATTATAAAGATAAATTTAAAAAAACAATAGTCAGAAATGATCTTTTATCGGCCTCTATCGATTTGTTATAGAATTTAGCAAATACAAGAGGGTTGTTTGTCCATCTAGCAGTGCTTTGTAACGTGTACGTTCATTTAAATGATCGCGCGCAATCGCTCTGACCAGCCGGCAAAGTATTCGGTCTAGAGCGCGCTATGGTTGTGCGATCTGAGGAAGGCATACGCGTATAATTTACTTTATATATAGGATAGCTCTCTCTGCTCGGGACCTGCGATAGTGCCACATCAGGCCAGCTCCTACGGCTCACCGGCTCCGTCCGACCTGATCATGAAGTCCGTTTCCTAGAGTTGAGGAATTTCAAGAGTCATAGAAGGAAATCATCCCAAAGGAAGACGATCACGGAAGAAGTGGGTTCTGAGCGGAGGAGCCGCCGGTTT
Source organism: Eupelmus azureus (assembly GCA_030522685.1). Taxonomy (NCBI): domain Eukaryota; kingdom Metazoa; phylum Arthropoda; class Insecta; order Hymenoptera; family Eupelmidae; genus Eupelmus; species Eupelmus azureus. The sequence goes on along the minus strand of JAPYZA010004528.1, from coordinate 11,364 downwards.
CGAAATATCAAGCTAAGTATTTCGTTAGATAACTATTGCTGCCGTAATTAGGAATCAAAGGTTCCGGTTTTCCGTGCGCTCCTCGGGAGAATCCTCCTCGTGCTCCAATCTTCGTTTGAAAATTTGTTAGTTATTAGATATAAAATCAGCATCGCGAGCAGAGGGGATTTGGTATATAGAAATTATCTTTGTAGTTGTTGACTTGAGCACCTGAAGGATAGATCGGGTAATCTATAGCTGCGTATTAATTGTACTTATTTGTATTTGATATATGTGTAAATTTTATGTATATAGCCGCATTTCCTAAGTGGACAGGGACATTATTACTCTCATCTTTTTTTCTTGCGACGGGGCACTGTTTGCTCGAACGATGACATCATTTTTTCCATAAACAAAATTTACTAGGAGTGTCAAGGATCTGTATCACGGATTTCACTCAAACTTTTTGATATGTTTTTAGATGTAAAAATATGAGGAAACATGTAATATTAGATTCTATCTCATCAGCTTTGATATTACTTTTTAATGATATGTAGGAAGCAAAGACATATATTTTCCTTTCTTCGCACAATTTCCATAAATCTCTAGCTAATTTACTTAGCTCTGGAAACTGCACACACGGTCCATTTGTGTTATCTACGCATAATATATAAGAACACGCGTAGAACGCTGCCTCATATGTTCGGTAATAGTATATTAATCATACCTAGGGAGGAAAAATAAAGAAAGTCTCAGATCGTATGTAAATTGTCGATAAAAATGCGATCTGAGGCTTTCTTTATTTCCTCCCGTGGTGCGTATACTATTTTTCACCATACCCTTTATTATATTAAAATTTTTTATACTTTGTATGAAGGGCTTATTAGTCCGTTTAAAAAATAAAATAAAAAAATACCCGGTCCGAAAATACCACTTTCGTGATTTTGAGCCGGGAGCGAAAGTGGTACTTTCGGCCAGGGTATGGTGAAAAAATTATTACCTTCGCAACTTTATTATTGGAGCAGAATATTATAAAACAGTTGCTAAGTATATTTCATTGAGGCACGAATGGACACGAATAGGTTCTTTATCAATTACCAGAAAGGAAAATGTACTCGACAAGTTATGGGTGAAATTAAAATCAGTTACGTACCAAAGAGTATCCCTACTTAAATATTGATTGTGCAGAAAGTTACACTGGGCACTGCTTTAAAAGGACTGCAGCAACTTTGCTTGCCAATTCTGGTGCAAACTTAAGTATGGTGAAACAGCTTGGAAGTTGGCGATCAAGTAACGTAGCTGAAGGTTACATCGAAAACTCCATGAATAATCAAAGACAGATTTTTGACAGAATGGCTAATTCAGAAAAATCATTACTAGTAGATAAAAGCTATTCAACTAAAACAACTGTTACAACTATGTCACCTGTACCATCGACTAGTAAAGAAAATCCAATTGATATACCAATAAGTATAAACAATAATGACAAATTAAAAACTGATTAGAATTCAACTGTGATGTTCAGTTGATTTATAAATTTAGATACTTTTTAATCTCATATGTATTCTTGACCTTATATATCTATCTATATAAAGATATTTCGCCGCCACCACCGTGTTTGAGATTCGAGGTCCCCCCCCCGCCCCTCTTATCACCGAAACTAGCCGCTATTCTGGGGGGTTTTACGTTATTTTTTCACATTTTTGCGTTATTTTTCGATATTTTTAGGATATTTTCCTCGATTTGACGTCGTTTTCTTGATTTTTTGCGATATTTTCGCTAGATTTATGAATCATGTCTCTTTATCTCCGAAACTAGCCGTTATTTCGAGTGTTTTTACGATATTTTTCCACTTTTTAACGTTATTTTTCGATATTTTTACGATATTTTCCTTGATTTGACGTTGTTTCCTTGATATTTTATGATATTTTTGCTTATATTTCGAATTGTACCTTTTTATCTCCGAAACTAGCTGTTATTTATGCTTAATTTATCAAAGATTCCTGTCTATCTTTGGAAATAGCCGTTATTTTGAGAAATTCTACGTTATTTTTCAATTTTTAACCTTATTTTTCGACATTTTTACGTTATTTTCCTCGATTTGACGTCATTTTCATGATAATTTGCGATATTTATAACTAATTTATCAAAGATTTATCACCAAAACTAGCTGTTATTACAAAGTGTTACGTTATTTTTTACCTTAATTAATTACTTGACGTTTCTTTCATGATTTCATCTCGTTCTAATGTCGAGCTTTCATGATATTGTATTTATATTATAATTTTATAAAACTATTAAAAATTCGAAACTGTTTTGTTATAAAATTATGTTAAGTAACAATAGTAAATTCAAATTACAGATTAATAAGAATTGTTAAGAATACTTGCTCATTTTATACCTTTTTAAAAGTAAGCTTTTAATTTTATTTATTTCTACATAATGAAACTTTAATTTATTAGTCAAATTATTATTAAATTAAAATTAAAATTTCATATCGTTTTTTTTTATTTCTCTACAATCAGAAGGTAAAGTAAAAATAAAGTAAACGTATGTAAATTTATATAACAAAAATAATTTCTTATATAATTTTTTTACATACTTGACATTTACATCTTGATATAGTATTCTTGAATATTCAAGGATTGATTTTCCGTTGTTTAAACATGTGCAAGCGGGTCTTTTTATGGAGATAGAACAATACGATGTTTCAATTCCATGCTATCAGTATGTCTATATAAGTGCACAGTGTTTACCAACCTTTCGACTTTTGGGAATATTTTATACTCTAGATAATTTTAACCCGAGATGAGTGCCGCTACTGCGAGAGAACGCCTTTAACTTAAAATTAGTATAAATATTTTTAAAATTTAATTAATATTGATATTTTGCTCTTTCATCATTCTGAAGGTAGAAATATAAAATATTATCATTTAATATTAAGTCTCTAATACTGCTATATTTACAGTTTATAAAGAAGATTGTATCATTAAAAAAAATAATTGGTTCATTTAAAATATCTAAATATAATTTTAAATTGTTAATTTTGTATACAGTTTTCATAATGTGCATAGTTTAACAATTTTATTCAATAATAAGTTTAGGAAATATGAATACATTTAGCTTACTATTACCGTCAGTCGTATTAGTAGCGCTTCGTCGGTACCGTACACGAAAATGTAAAACTATTGCGATGACCGCATTGCGCATCCGTATCGCTTCCTCAATTTATATACTTTAGTTCTTCATATTTATACTAGAGGTCTCCATGCTGATATTATGCATATAAAACATTAAGAAATTAGGAATTGTGTAATCGTAAATTTCTGAAAAATCTATAAACTCAAATTACAAACATTTGATAAGAAATTTAAATTTAAAAATTTAATTTATTTTAATTGGTTTTATTATTAATTTAAAATTGGATTTATTCTTTCAATTTATATTTTATTGATGAAATTATTATTTGATAATTAAGGAAATTTTAAATTTTATATTTCAAACATTAATTTTTTTATTCATGCAAATCAATTTTTTTTTTAATTTTATAAAATATAAACGATTAAACTTAAAAGAAAATTATGGTTTATTTTTCTTTATCCATTAAAAAAAATAAATAAAAGTTATTTTTGTAGATACAATTTTTCAAAAAAATTAACTTTTTAATTAAGATAGTTAATCAATTGTAAAGGAATTTCTGTTATTTACAGTTGTATAAGTCTCTTCGAGACTTGAGTAAACTTAAATACATAAAAAAAATTTCTTTTATTTCTCTAAATATAGATTGTTACGGTTTAATGTATTACTAAAATAATGTATAAAAGCGTTAATTAATGTTAAAAATAAAGGATAATTATTAACTGCTGAGGAGGCTGCGACGTGATGATTTCAGTATCATACTTACACGGTCGCATATTCTTTTCACTGATTCGCTATATGAACGATAGATAAAAGAAAAAATTACGACGTGCTGAGCGTAGAGGCTCGATGTGGTCAACTAGCCACATGGAAACGCAATTTTCGAATTATAAACAAAAAAAAAAAAAAAAAGAAAAACGAAGTAAGAAGCTAGATGAAAAGGGCAGGCTAGCCGTCTTTATTGAAGAGCTTTTGCCGAATTAACTTATCAGTTATTCTCCAGTAAACCTCCACTGAGTTTCTTTTAGTTTGGAGCATAGATATTAAACTTGATCATTTGTAAGAAATCTGTTGGTTAATAATACTTACTATGATTTTTAAATATCAAAATTTTCTTTTTTCTCTACTGTGATTTTGAAAAAATATCATGTAGGTCGCTTGATGATATGGGCTCAAAATTGAAATTGCGAAATTCAAGCCTGTAATTATCACCTTGCGGCCCCAGATTTATAGTCAGTGACCTCAAAGATTTGCCGAAAACATTAAAATTATCCAATTTCGATATTCAACTTTTTAATTTTTAATTTTGTTTATTTCATAATTAATGATCCTAAAAACTGATTTACAATTTTTAGATTTCTTTTTAAAATAAAAACAATTATATCCTCCAAGTTCATTTTCATCAGTATTCACAACAACCGCAAAAAACTTTCATTCATCAATTCTTACATTTCGAAAGCAGCTCTTAATCAATGGCCTCCTCCTTTCAATAATTCAAGAGTCCCTTGTTTCTGCCAATAAAAGCTCGAAAAAATAAAAAGAAAAAACGCGAAGGCTACACGCGTGGAGAAGGAACGAAGTGGCGAGTAAAGCAAAGAAGCAATCTCGCTGAGAAACGCTCGTCGGCTGGTTCTTTTTTCTCTTCGGGAACCGAGCTAGAAACTGCGAACGTCGGAAGGCCGCCGAGTGAAAAATGACCACGCGTGGCCCGGGCTACTGCAAGCTCGCTCTGCGGGCATACGACTTTTTCTTTGGCGGCTCTACTACACCCCTGTATAAACAGCGCGCGGATGGGAAAAAAGAGGCGCGCGCTTTTTGCCGACGCGGCTACTGGCCTTTTACTTTCCTTTGCGATTCTATCCCCTTCTGATGATGACTCGAGTGCGTGTGTATAAGGCCCTGGCGCTTACAGTTGATGCGCATAGTGGACGTCTGAGGCGTCACCGTCTTGTGCTACTTAGGCAGTATGTTGGTTATTGAATTTATATATAATAAGAATTTGTGGTAGGTTGAAAGTGTACTTTTTAAAAAGTAAAGAATAAATTGACTCCATAAAATTACAAAAGGAGTAAATTTAACACAAATTTATTCTTTTTACAAATTTGTAAGTAACTATAGTAAATGATTTTTTTTTTAATATTGGCTTGATTTTGACTCCTTTTTATAATTAGATTTTTGTTGTTAAAATCTTATGCTTGATTGTTTCAGAAAAGATTATCGACTTAAAATTTATACAGCTTAACGTTAAATTCGATTAATTTTTAGAATAATACTTTGACTTACGTTTTTAACTTAATTTAATTGTTTTTTCTTTAGTTTTATACGAAACTAATTTTTTATAGAAACGTTACATATAAAAGTTGTAGATCTTTTAAAAAAACACTTGCTCTGTATATAATATTTTTTTATTGAATCATTCCTTTACACAGAAATTCTACTAAATGATTAAAAAGTTTTTAAAAAGCTAAATATAAAACGTTTTTTAAATATAGCTTCATTTGTCACAATATAGTTAAATTATTGTTTGACTGATATTAATAGTCTTTATTCTCTTTTGCTTCATGAAAGAGGCTGCGAAAATGTTAAACTATTTAAGTTTACTTCTGAAATCAAAGAGGCAATAAAAATTGTTTACCTACACTTAACCTATACTTAATTTCAACAAATCATATAATTCTTATCGAGCTCTACGAGTCTAAAAACTATATACATACTGCAATAAATACATATAATATCCACTTCTTACAACCTCATCCCTATTCCCTCACCCCCTCCCACGTGCACTTATCCATTTTTCCATTCTCGCAGTGCGCGCGCGCCGGCTGGCGCGGCCCTCTGCGCAATTTTTTTCCATTTCTCTCTCGGGCTTTATTTGATTGGCCCCGGAGCTCTCCAGACGAAGAAAAAAGCAGCCAGGGCGCTCTCTTGCGCGCGCTCTGCGGGATACCGCACTCGCCAGAGTCAGCATTCGCGCGTATCGTTTTCGTCTATCTCCTTCTTTCTTGGCGTCGCCGCTGCTTTTCCCTCCTTTCTCTCTCTTTTTTTTCCCCAGCTGGAGAAGGAGGGTAGGCGCACACTGCACCCCGCAGACGCTGCGCTGCTTTCTCTCTCTCTTTCTCTCATCTCCCAGGCTCGTCTTTTTCGCAATCCTGGGCCATCGCGCCAGCTCGCGCTATATCAAGATCACTGGGAGTCTGCAGCGCGCGGCCCACATGCGAGAGCTCACGCAGTTATGTATATAGGCGATAGCGGCGCGGGGGCTTCGAATACACCTAATTCGATTTCGCGATTGAAGCTATAAATTATATGTACGTCGGCTGCTGCGCGCGGGTGTAAGCGTCTTAGTTTTGGACTGGCGCGAGAGCGGCGACTGCTCTTTTTTTTCGAAAAACGCACGAAATTGCAGCGGTAAATCAGTCAAAAGTTCGAGCATTGGTCGGGGAGTTGTTTGTTGCGCGTCGGAAGAGACGCGGATGTATATGTAAGGGAGATTTTTAAGATAGGGGAAAGATTGTTTTTATGCGCGCTTGTCTGGGGAGAAGTTCGAGGAATGAGATACTGCGGGAGCCATCGCTTTATTTTGGTTTCAATATGAAAGAGAGTGTGTTTTAAAATTTGAGATTTTTATATCAACTATTTGGGGATAACTTTATTTTGTTCACTTTAGTACTTCTGTTTTAGATTATATTTCAAGTATAATATTTAGATATTGAAGTTTACTTATTCATAAAGACAATTTTAGTTTATAAAAGTTATAATTGAATAGAATAATACTTATTCAAAATTTTCTTGCATGAATTTTACAAAAAAAAAAATAATGCTTTTCTATTTATATTTTTTAAATAAATATAAAACAAACTATACACTAGAACTTATATGTGAATACCTCTATGATGAAATGGTTTTGCATTTATATCATGGGATTCAACTCTTCATGCCATTGATTTTTTTAAAACTTCGTAAATAGCTTTCTTTCAACTTGGAATGAAACTTGGAAGGATTTTGACTCATGGTCTTTTTAAACAGAGATATCAATAAGCTAAATTTCAAAAAATTAAATATTTTTTTTAATATTCATTGCAGTCAACACTAACAGTATATTTTACTAAAAGTTGACATCTTCCGTTTTTCAAAAATGTTCAACTTTGTTAAAAAAATTATTCATGTTGAAATGTCGGTGATGTCTGTAAGTTCAGATTTGATATTGATATTTTTCTATGTATAATTTGTTAGCATAATTAGTGGAACTTTTCTATAAAACGAAAGACGTTACTTTCTTGTAAAATATAACATTTTTAGAAAAAAAAATGTTTCCAACTGGTGTAATTAATGTTTACGACAGAATTTTTAAATAAAAAATGTTCTACTATGTAATAAAGGCTTATAATAACATACGATGAGAAAAAATTATCCCAAAAACAATATTAAATAAAAGAAAATAACACAAAAACTTGGCAAAAAACATTAAAAAGTGAAAAAATAGTGTAAGACCATATGAAATATGTGATAAATGAAAGGGTGGAAGGAGGGTTCGAAAATTCTTACACATACAACCGTGGCGGTGTCAGCGAAATTTTTTTATAATATCTATGTATGTGTGGGTGGTTGTATGTGTGTGACCCATTTTTTATATTCCGTCGTAGTTTCCAAATTACTTGATGATTCTTTACCAAATTTTGGGCACACATTGAATTTTTATAACTAAGTTGCGTATTTTAATTTTAAAGTTAACAAATATCTCTGACCTTGTTTATAATCACATTATTAGCTATATTTGATCAAAAATTGTTTTTTTTTGAAAAATACAAGTTAAAGTCAAACTATTGTATAAAAATTACTATATAAAAAAATATATACAAATTATTTTATTACATAAAAAAAGTACGAATTTTTTTCGAATTTTTAGGAAAATATTTGAATCCATAGATCAAAGTTCGTTATTCGAAATTTTTTGTTCAGAAAATAAAATCGTTTGTTCGTTTATGCATCTGAGTCAACTTTATAACTTTTTCATATAAACAATTTGTTTAGAGATATACAATTTATATATAAGCGCAACTATTACAAACAAAATTGCCAACATGAAATTAACTATATCAATCATATATCTGTTCTTTAAATTAATTTAAAAAAATTATATATCCAAAATTTAACCAATAAATTAAAAACATCTACAAAATCAACTATAAAAAAACAGATAAAATGCTGCTATTACTATTTTCAAACTTATTCTCAATTTTAATAATACAAACGCTCTTTACGCAATTTGATTTGGCGCCCGCAATCCATGAAATTGTGACTTGTTTTGCCATAGTTTGAAAAAACGTGCAAAACGCCGCGACGATACTCAGCCTGACGGAGGCATGATATTAGAGCTCGATATTCCGAGCACAGCTCTTCTGAACATAATCTCATCTTTTCACACGAAGGGTTCAATTAATTAAAGATGCTCGTGCGGGAAAATCGAGAGATAGAAAGCTGTTGTAGATCGATCGATGCACGGAGGTAAAGAAGCTCTCTCAGTGCATCTGCGGAATTCCGTTTTCATTGATTTAAAATGCTTGGCTTGGAAGCTCTTCTGTTTATTTAGTTAGATTTTTCTCGGTTTTAATTTTGTCTCTGATAATTCTGTTGCATATTTTTTGTTTATGAAGGCTTTGGATATTTTTGTTATACACTCGTAATTGTTTTGTTACGATTTAATTTGTAATAATTATTATATTTGTAATTAATATATCAATTATTACTTTCTTATATCTTTATTTTTTTAATGTTTATTTTATGCTTTTCACGGATTTGCTATAAACTTACGTACACATCTTAAATTATCAAACATATTTTTTTAGCGACATTTAAAAAAAGAATCTTCAAACAAGTATAACTTATAAAAATAGTCTGAAATTAAATAATGCTCACACAGTATATTTTTACAGAGTAATTATTTGTATACATTTATGAACAATTCTTTAAAATAATTATAAAAAAAAAACATTTGACAGAGAATTACGGAAACCCATTAAGTTACTTCCAAATACGCCCGAAAGTTCACCGTTCCGTATGACAAATAGCAACCTCCATCTATAATCCATCCACATCCCCATAGCCATTCCCTTACATACATACCCTCGCAATTCATTCTGTTTACCGCGTAAACACTGATTCCCGTGTCAGCGCTTGACAAATTTTACGAGACTTTGCGGATCTTAACTTCGCGCCCGAACGAGCAAACCGCTGAGTTATTCCACCAAGGTTCATCTCGCAAATTTTGCACATTAAGTATATGTAAAAAATGCGTACCAGCTCGTGATTGACGGGCGGTCAAACTTTTTTCGCGTAAGCAGCGCCGCGATGCCGTCGAGCTGATGGATCTATTGTAGCGCGAGCGATTCGATAAGTCTATTTTGGGACCGGGGAAATTGGGTTTCCGGAGCGAGCGATTTTCGAGAGGTTGGAGGATAAACATGAAAATGTTTACTGTGAAAGCTTTTGTTTGTAAATGTTGTGAGGATTTTTGCTATTGATTTGGCATGGTGATGGATGTCGGAAGTTTTCAATATTTTTTGTATTTTTGTCTAATGATTCTGACCTCGGTACAGACATTTATTCAGTTTTGTTTATTCTTTATTAGTTGGATATACAAACATATTGTTACAGTTAAATGTAGATCATTTGAAACCGGGATTTATTGAATCGCTATTACGTGATAATTGAGATGGACATTTACTTTAGCAAATTGTTAGGTACGGTTACACATATTGTAGTAATTGGGTAGTTACATCCACCATTCATTATCGTTTAACACATAATACACATTAACTTTAATAATAAGAATTTGTACATAATTAATGACATTCTACCAGCGTTCAAAACAAACAGACAGAACCGTAATTCAAAAAAGTGAAAAATACAAATTCCATTTACAAAGAATCCTTAGTCAAAACCAAGCTCAATAAAAACAAAACAAAAAAAAATAACAAATTTAAAACAGTTTCCGAACATTCCCGAATCCCGCAAACCGCACAAAACTTATCAAAACTATTAATCGCGCCGTTCGAACGCAGCGCACGTGCGGCGAAAGTAAAGCTCTCCATCGCGCAATATGAACCTGGGAAAACGAATCGCGCGCGGCCGCGCAAAAGCCGTAACTTACATCAGCATCAGCCGAAAACTAACAATCCGCAGCGGGCCCGATAAAAAGTGCCGAAACACGCCGAGCAAAACCAAAAAAGAGCCAGCCGCGCGCGAACCATCTGCAGCGCGGCGCGAGACACTGCGGCATTGTTAACGAACGAAATCGCAATATTTCGCCCTGCATATGATTGCGTTATGAATCACGGCGAGCTCGAGATATAAATACAGTATAAGCGGGGAGGCAAAAAAGCTGGGAGAAGCGGGAAAGACACGCGGGGGGACAAAAAATAGGGGCAGGAGGGACGGATGCGACGACGACGACGTTGTACTAGCATTCGACGAGCGCGCGATGTATATAATAGCCGGCTGAGCGCGGTGGTACGTCTGCACGTATGGATGCGCGAGCGCGGGGTTATATTTCATTACGCGGGCAGTTCCGCCGGCAAGAGAGAGAGAGAGAAATAACAAATAACAGGAAGGCGAAACAGAAGCAAAACACGAGCAGTGAGAGATAAAGCTCGAGCGCGTTCGTCGACTAACGTAATGTAGATACACACTCACTTTCGCTAAGCCCGCTGCGACTTCTTTCTTATCTGCCGAAACGAGCGGGTTGTGGGGCTTTTTCCTGCGTGGAGCATTTTGGGTGTAGGGATACGGAGAAGGAGCGTTAGTTGACGGGCCGAGCGAACTTTTGCAGATTACTGCACAATTTTTTGGCCTCTACGTCTCTATCTTTCTCGCTCTTGCAGTTTTATACAAGCGCGGAAGCTGGGTGGGTGAGGGCGACTATGATGCACTTAGCGAGCGGCGACTTTGCGGCTCTTGCCGGCGCTCTTCTTTTACGGTGATTTTTCACCTTCTTTTTTTTTCACGCGCTGTGAGTAAACGTGAGTTGTGGTGTCGAGGAATCGAGGCTGGGAGAAAGATGACTGAGGGCTTGCGGCGAGGTGTTGGAGGAGAGATATGGAGAGGGGTCAGCGTTTATGAGGAGCTAAAAGGGATTTGGAGTGCTTTTTACCATTTGCATAAGCGTACACAGAGTCGTATTTTTGACGAGGACAAGTTTTTGCAAATTCCGGTGGAGCTGGTGAATATTTCATTCGATTTTTTATCATG
>JAPYZA010004527.1:0-15916 GCA_030522685.1 Eupelmus azureus | reverse complement strand
AACATGGTGAAAAAATTAAAAGACGGCAGGGGGATGAAGGGCGTTAATCGAATTATGCGATATTTCACCCTCATGGGGTTGCGGCCCTGAATTCGAAAGGGTTGTATTTTGAAGCTACTTGAACGACCTTTCATCTGAACCCTTGAACGCGCCAAAAAAGTTGTGCAAAGCTTATGTAATTGCAAATGTTTATGATTTATAGTGATAAAGGGGGTGAAAACTTTATGTAATAGTCATTTCTATATTTTACCTCCACTTAAAAGAGTCAAATTTTTTTTAAAATTCATATTTTTTTCGTGCTCTACACGATGGTATAGGTTTTATACGATGACCTTTGGGGGCCGGTATAAATTTTTATTTAATTTTAAAATTAATAAAATATAACCAAACCGAGAATTACAAATGTTGATTTTCATTTAAATTTTGTTTTATATAAAAGTATCAATGAAGTAAAAAGTGATGAAAAATAAATAAAATTATATCAATTCATATATGTAAGTTGTAATAAATTTAAAAAAGCAACAAAAAAAAAAGGTAATCCATTAAATCAAATTGCAGATACTATATTCCAAATTAAAAATCAGGAAACACTTTCCAAAGCTTTATCAAAATCCGTTTTTCAGGAACGTAACACTCTCCTCGTTATTTTTATTTTACTCAGAATTTTCGAAAAACCAAAAATTGCATTCATTTTTACTTTTAGCATCGCAGCTCATTTTGCTCGCGAGACTATCTCTCTCCAAAACTAAAAGAAAAACTTAAACTTTAACGTTACTCATCACCTTGACAATTAAAAAAAAAGTAAAACCACTCGCCACCCCAGCGCAAAATAAAAACGCTCTTCTCAGAATCCAGAAAATCTCAAAGTTCAGCGCGTCAGAAAAGTGCATAAAGAACGAAAAGCAACGCACAAACAAGCGGCGAAGCTCAAGAGTAAAGGAAAAGCATGGCCCGGTCGCGATTTCATAATGATCCCAATTACCGTCGGCGGAATCAAGTCCGCGCGCCGCAGCATAAATTATGGATGCGCTCGTAATAACGCGATGCAATATTCATGGCGAGCGCGGATCGAGTACTGTCACCGCGTGCCTCTCGTGTAGCCCGGATCGCTAAAATGGAGACGGAAACGAGAAGAGCGGGAGCTGGAGGAATCGAGAGAGGATGGGAGGGGTAGTCAAAGAAATGCGACGGGAAAGGACCGCTGCGTTGAGAAAAGTTATAGAAAGTAGAAAAAGAGGATGGGGGAGAGAGATGGAGCTATGAAGAGAGGAAAGGGAATGAAAGGAGGAAGAATGCTGAAGCATGGTGGGACTTTGTGAAAAGAGAGGTCTATTACAAAACGCGTTCCGACTAAACGGCATTTCTCTTTCTTGAGGGGTTCTGGAACCAATATGTTGGGATGAAAGAGCGATTAAGCTTCGGTAGTGTTGTAATATTATGGAGTTGAGGAAAGTGTAAACTGTTGACGGAATGTACATTTCAAGTACGTGAAGTAGTTTGTAAAATAGTGATGTTACAGTTATCGAATTTCAATCATTTTAAATTAATAGTTTACTTCGGCAGGACATGTCTCGGAAATTTATGTTTCGATATAGAGAAACTCGACAAACTTTGTCGTTACAAAAATGATTGTCAAAGTTTTAAGTGTACCAATATTTGGTCATACTTTCTTTATGACAACACTATCTGAGAGAAAAACCAAAATGGACAAATGACTTGTCTGAATTATACTTTCAAAACTTAATTAATTCTTTGAATTCATATTTCTTAATAATTGCAAATTTCGGCATTTCTTAAAAATACTTTCAAGTTTAAGTACCTCCGCGAGCTACTCTTAGATTCAAACCGACGAAGCGAGTAAATTCTTTTTTCATCAAAAAAACTCATTCAAACAGTTGGAAGAAAGAAAAATATAACAAGGATGTATAAAGTAACAGGTACGGAAATTAGGGGTGAAAAAAAAGAATGAAAGCGAGACGTTGCCCGTGAGTTGATGACTCTTGGCTGGCCGACACAGACGCTCTCTATCTTGTTACCTAAGCGCACTTACTAAATATGCAACCCCTTGCTTCTTCAACTCCTTCAATAGTCTGCACTCGTGGTCCTTTTTCTCGTTTGTCTGTGGTTCTTTTTGAAACTTTTTCCAAATTTTCGTGGGTAACTTTTGAATTCTTTTTACTCTTTTTTTTATTTTAATTAGCATGCATTCTAATATATAGAATGCTTCAACATTTTCTTCCACTTCTTTTAATTAAATTAAGATTAATATTACATTTAAGTCTTATTTGAAATAAAAACTTATTTTATGGTGCAATGATCCAATCATATAAATATGAATATAAAAAAAAAAAAAAAATTAAAAAAAAAAAAAAAAAAAAAAAAAAAAAAAAAACTATCAAATTACTTCTCCAAATGTTATAAGTATATTACAACAACACTCAATCGGCAATTAAAACTCCCTTTTTAACTTCTCCATCCCTTTTCAAAAACAATACAAACCCACCTGAAAATACCCAAGTGACTTATCACACCAAAAGAGACGTCCTTTAATCCACTTACCCCCATCCAAACAAAAATCGCGTTATCCCCATCGCTTATTAGATTCCCCTCCACAACCCCTCCCCATACCAATTCATCTGCTGCGCCGAACCCGCGAGAAAATAAACGCTCAGGCCGAGATTTCGCAAACACCGCTCCCTAAGCAACAGAGCGCTCCTCCCTTTATCTTCCCTCAGCTCCCCCTCTCACCCCGCTCTAGCCCGCGTGTTAACGTGACGAAAGGCCATATAACTGCATAGAGACCGAGAGAGAAAGAGAGAGAGAGCCGGTACAAGCTCATCCGGTCGGCTCGACTGCGCACCCTCTCGTGGCGGCGCGCTCGAGTGGGCTTTAATGAAGCTACCAGGGGGGGAATCCGCCGCAAGCTCGGCCTGCCGCTGACTAAATAACAAGTTCAGCGCGCGGAGGAAGAAAGCGCTTGCACACTGCGGCTGTGCGAGGGGGGGGGGGGGATTTTACGGACGTCAGGGTGCAGCGCGCGACTTGTCTCGGAGAGCTTGCGGGGAGAGTCGGCTGCGGAGAAGACGCAGACGGTATTTTCCGGCGGTTCTTTGCCCGGAGGACTGCGCTGGTGGGTGAGCTTCTGGAGGGACGCGTGAAGGTCTGGGCGAATGTTGTTGGGGGTGGGGAAGGGGGTTTTTGTTGGTGATTTGTTTTTATCTTGAGGAGGACCTGGCTGTTGGTCTTTTGTATAAATAATTTGGATAGTTTTAGAAATAGTATGTGGTGTATGCTAGATAATTGTTAGGCAATAATATTTGCTATTTAAATAAAGTATATACTCGCAATGAGAATTAGTGTTAATAAAAATTGCTCTTGCCTGGAAAATATGAAATCAAGGAAAAGCAAGAGTAAAAACAATCCTGCAATGTAGACAAAATTACAAAGACATATTACAATTTTTATTGAATTGTAGGGTAATTTGTAGTCTTGCGCGCTTCTTATCTATACTTACAATAAATTTATGGATAAGTTTTATCAATAATTTCTCTTGGCGTATATAATATATGTACATCATCTTTTCAAATCAGTCAAACATATTTTCTCATCAAAGAATTACTACTTGCAATAAAAAGAACCATTATTTATTAATACAATAATTATTTATTCTCAAGCAAGAAACAATATTCATTAATTATTCCGCAGGCAGCACAGGTAAGGCAGCCACGCGGCTCAATTAAGGCAATTTTAATGAACTTGCGTGTGGGCGATGAAAATTTGACGTCAGCGCGCCGCAATCTCAGGAAATGCAAGCCCATGAATCGCGCCGCGTAGGCTGTAAACTATACGGCGATTATACGCCCTAGCGGTGCTGATTTTTTTATCGCAATATCGCGCTTTAACGCGTTTGCGTTATTAGCCGCTCGGTTTACGCGCCCGGTTATAACGGCGCATTACGGGGGATTAGTTCTATAAAAGCGGCGCGATCGCTGATGAATTAATGAAGAGGCAGTTTCGCACGGCGTATTTTTAAATAATATTGTGGCTAGAGAACTATCTAGCGGCCTTTTTAAATTGCTCCGCAGGAACTAATGAAGTCGTAAATGCGATGTTTACCGTGAATTTTTATACATTTTTATTACAGCTGCAACATGTTTAATGACTTTCGACATTTTTTAAACTAATTTTTTATTTGTTGAAAAGTACTTTTAATAACAATTTTTAATATAAATCTAGAATTGATATACGGTATTACTAATGATTAAAATTACGTATATCGTATTATTTTTTGTATTTTTCTTACATTATTAGTGCTAACAATAACTAATTTTTTACAGTACCTATTAGATTTTTATTATTTGGAATATAAGTATTAAGTCAGCATAAATTTAAGTAACTTCAATTTCAAAGTTTCGAAGCAAATATTTTATAATACTGCAAAACGTGTTAAAAGTTCGAAATGATAATATTGCATTAAGCAGATACTCTCATAAGACAGTCTCTAATGGAATTTTGGCGTTTCACCGGAGCGAATTGTATCTACGTGCTTCGTCATGACCAGCAGACCCTGCAAACTACAAAGTTCTTAGTCTTATGAGCTAAGAACTTGGTGGCCTTTGGACACCGCAAGTAACTATGTAATATGAAGATACTCACATTGTGTTTGCTATATTTTGAGGAAAATGTAATCGATGACAAAAATACGAATGAAATATTGTATTAATTCAGGATAAGCAAGGTCATTGTATTATAGAAAATAATTATAAATTATACGTAAATAATAGTTGATTAATAGATTTTAGATTTTCAAGAAAATTCTTTTTCAATATTACACTCGTGCAATTATTTACGCGCTAGCTATCAAAAACTAATATTTCAATTACAAACACTCATAAAAAAAGTATATTCTTTATAAAGCTCAAAAGCACTAAAACAGTCTGCCACCTCACGTCGGACCAAAACACTGCCACCAGCCAAGCATACGCTTCCCTCTCCTCATCGGGCGAACGCTCTCCGGCTTCTTCCCTTGAAAATAAAAGTTTGAATTTTTCGGATGGCCCCGGCTAAGCCCGCTCTCGCGGGGCCCTCTGCTCGGCTCGTAAAACCGGAGACGGCACAATTCATCGGGCGAAATTTTCGCGCGACGCTCTTATACGGCAACGTCGAGCATAAAATTGCCCCTCGTGAATTACGCACGAACGAGACAGAAGCCGCCGTAATTCTCACCTTATAGCGCCTCGTGAGATCGTCGACGACGCTAAAGGTCGCTTTCGCTCCCTCGCCATGCGTACGCGTGTGTGTGTGTGTGTGTAGGTGCGAAAGAGCTCTCTTTTTTTCCAAGACAATGCGTCTGCGCGTCTTGTCTTTCTCCGCTCTACACGATTCCGAACTCCCTGTACTTATGCTAAACTTTACGCGATTATGTCTCTTTACGATAATGGCTTATCAAGCGACTTTCATTCTTTTAGTAGTAGTTTTTATTTGTAAAAAGTACGATAACAGAATAAAAATATTTTCATGTTCTATACTGTCCAATATATCATTCGTCATAATTATTATAGCATTAAAAAATTTCAACCAACTTAGCACTTCCGCAACATCAGAAATCAAATTTAAACATCCCACCTATTCTCCAAGATCTCGGAATGAAAAATCAATTTTCCGCGAAAAAGTACCGTACTGCATTTCACTTCAGTATTTGCTCGCTAGTGCTGCTCGGGCGATTTCCGCGCGCTGCATATTCCAACGCGCATGAATAGTGCTTACACCATGATAATGCGTCAGCACGAAGCTCACGATCAGAACCCGCCCCCTATTACCTTGCATCGCTGCCTAGAATCGACAGTAGTTGACTGCTCCAGTTCACAGCGGGCCGGGTTGTACGTATAATGTTCTACGGTTACACTGTAGCGCGGACTAAAGACTGCGTGTAATTATACTGATGGACAGCTGCGAGATTGATAATTGTCTATGTAGCGTCTATCTAAACGCGGGCTTTAATGCATCGCGATTTGCGTTAGACGTAATGATTAATAAATCGCGAGAGGCTGTGTTACTGGTGATAATAAAACGAAAGCGTCGAATAAAAATGACAAATCCTTTCCCCATCCATCTACGGCGAAGCTTTTCACAGCAGCCTTTTACCGACTTATCCCATCGCTAACCCATCCTTCCATCACCATCCCCCAACCTTCTCCCACAGCTTAGCTTTTCGCGAAAATTCAAATCTATAAATTTTTACAGTTTACAGGCTGAGCCGCCTCTATCCTCTTGCGCCTGTCCCTCTTTTTCATCATCATACACAAAGCGCCTCGGCGAGCTGGCTTCGACAGAGAGACGCAACAAGTCGCTCGAGAGACGAAGGATTCTTGCGCAAATGCCTTCGAGAGCGCGTAAAAATGAGAGGGAGATAATAAAGGATAAGGTGGAGTAGCGCGAGCGGCGTCGCACTGCGGAAACTCGCTCCGCCTGTTAAGCGCGGGGCGCTGTCAATTGAGTTAAGGGGGCGGAACAATAATTGAACGATAATTTAATATCGAAACTCCGAAGTGACTCCGTTATAACAGCGCGCGATAATGTAATCTATATACGCGACGAATTTCGCGCGGGTAGAACAGCGTGGGTGGGGAAATAGCTTTACGCTCATCGAATTTGCTCGTAAGTGCGTGGATAAGTGATGCTTGCAGTTTTCACGCTGCGATCTTGAGAATCAGTGTTTCTTGGGGTTAATTAATGATGCTCGGATTTGTCGGATTTGACGATGTGATTACAACGATTTTTTTATCAATGATTGACAGCAGAATTGTATTTAATTTTTGTAGAAGCCACCGCTTAAGAGCAAAACGCAGGTATAAATTATCACATCGTGCGACGGGAAAACCCGCCGATCGATCGCATATTCGAATTTCGCTTCCTCAACTTTTTTAATCAGAATTTACATAATACGAGCAAAATTACTCTCTATATCTCTGTTTCTCTCTTACACACACACACACGCACACGCACACGCACACGCACACGCACACGCACACGCACACGCACACGCACACGCACACGCACACGCACACGCACACGCACGCACGCACGCACGCACGCACGCACACACACACACACACACACACACACACACACACACACTTCCCTCCTCTTCGACTTTTATAACGTATTAGAAAAACTTTTATGCAGAAAGTCAGCCGTGAAATTTCTTCCCACCAGTCTTGAGAAGAGGCATTATCATTCTTCCTTTCTAGTCAGCACTAAAAATGAAAACTGCAAATCGTTGCTTTGCGGAGTACATTCCTTGTAATGCAATGCAGCGGCGGGAAAAGAACAGAGTGCACGATCGACAACAGAAGAAGATCGGAGGAAACTCGAAACCTATAAGGATAACTGTGTGCGTCCCGCACAATTCTAAGAGGGGTGAAACTAGGTTTTAAAAATATTAAAAAAATATATGAAGTAAACGTCTACGGAGAAAAGGAGGGATTGAAGGGAATAAGGATTTCAAGTTTGGAAATTTGAGAAAGCTCTGTCCCAGTGAACATTTGTAACAGTTTCTAACTTGCCATAACCTTGTAATATCATATTTTTTTATTATTTTCCTTTTTATTTATTTTAATTAAAAAACTGACTCACAAAACTGCTGAAACTTTTAATTTGAATGATATGGTAACAAATTTTTCTTTTATTCCGATGTAGTTTACATGAAAAGTTAACAAACAAAAAATTCTGTTGAAATGTCGGAGCGCACCACAAAACTTTACGAGAGAGCGTGAAGCAACTAAAATAATAGCCCACATTAAAAAGATAGAGAATTTAAAAAAAGAAAACATAGTAACAGTCAGCATAGAGCGGAGAAAATGGCAGAAAAAATAAGTCGCTGCGAGCTCGAGGAACGAAGTGGAGAGGGAAATAATAGAAGTTTGTCCCAACATGAACACATTCCAGTCCCTCTGTTCACGTAACTCGCGGCGCAAATGAATTTAAGAGGGCGTTTAATGGCGCGGAAAAGCGAACGTCGTCTCGTATCTTTTCCTAATTCTCCCGGGGGGGAAAGGGCGAGGCGTCTCTCTTTTATGCTCTCCAGCAGGCCCCACACAACGAGAAACAGGGACAGAAACACCGCGGGAAACTGCGTCATCCCACTCGCGCGAAATTGTTTCTGGATGTTAACGCGAAAAGTTATTCGGCAATCGTTCCTCGCGAGCGCGCTAGCACCGGCGTATCGAAGCTTTTCCTAGGATGTTCAAAAAAAAAGTATGGAGAGAGAAACGGACAGACAGAAAGAAGAGGTTAGAGGGAAGTTAAGCGCCATTATGGGCGATTTTGGACGGAGGCCTAATAAAATGGAATTTATAGAGAATCTCTAATTCTCTTTCTTGTAGTTGCTTAATTTGCTCTTTCAATTTTTATTTGTTATTGCTCTTCTTATTTTTATCGTTTAAATTTGTTAATTTTTATACAATCACAAGATGGAATTTGATATTTATTTTTTTCTTTAATAAAAAATTACTCTTTATAGAAGTGATAATCAACATAATTCTTATTATACATACTCTTTTCTAATTTACTTTTTATTACATTCCAATTGAAACGTTTAGATTATTTGTTTCAGTAATCAGTGAACGCTAATAAAGTATTGAATTTTAAGTAGTAATAAAATAATCTTAAAAGAAAAAAGAAAAAAAAGAAAAGAATAATGAAGAAACTACCTTTATATGATACGTTAAAGCATTCTAACAACACACATAAATAACTCCAAATTTTTTTATTTTCAAAATTTAATATTTATTTCAAAAGATGTAAACAGTGGAAAAATACTTATTGCATATTACTTCTTCAATAAATGTTTAAAATAAGAGTTTCAAATAATTACAAAATTTAACCAGACCCCGACACGTTTGTTTGTTTTTATAATAAATAAAAAATGAACAAATAACCATCCTTATATATAATACAAACGTATTACTCCATGACATTGATTTAAAATAAAATAAAATTTAAAGAATTCAATATACACAGTTAAGTCATATCACACATTTTTCAACGTATTAATGATACAAACAATTCAACATGAAAAAGTTTCTTGTTTAATGGTGTTGATAATATTTTTGATAAAAAATCAGGTGATCAAGTGAGTTTTAGAATATTTAAGAATACTTCAAGTGATTTATTTCTCAGAAAAATAATAATATTGAATAATTGTTCATAATTTCATTTTATTTGATTCATGCAGTTTTACACAATTGCAAGTATACGCTTAATTAGTCTTAACTAGAGTGAATACTTTACACCTATTTATAGTGAGAACAATGTGTTGCAAACCGGATAGAACTCATTTACACTTTTTTACAATTCTAAATTTATTTTTGTTGATTTATATGAATAATATAATATTTTTTTCTAATATCATAAATATAAAATATATATTTACAATTACTTTCAACTACTTCTATCGCGTTCCAATATATTCGGTATCCCTCAGACTTATGAAACTTACTTTTAATAACTGCAAGAAGTAACTTTAACCTTATGTGAACTTTTTTGCCTGAGCGTAGCGAAGAAAAATTGAACTAAAGCTCGAAAACGTAAACGTAAACGCATAAGGATCCAACAAATTTTATTAAATTTAATAATAATTCAAATAATACAAATCTTAATGAATCTTTTGTGATTATTTGTCCATATTTGACAAATTTCAAAAACAAATATCAAAATAGAAATAAGCATTCCTATTGCGAAAAAGTAAATCAGTTGGTAATTGAACAAGACCAGTGTGTCGGTAACATTATTATTATCAATTATCAGTGATTCGGATAATGTCAATTCTTCAATTTGAAAAATATCCTTGTGCTGAAGAACGTACATCCTTAGACTTTCATCTGCCCAATATCGCATAAGCCCTGACTGGAACAATTGCAGCAAAATTCTGTCAAAATGATTTACATACGGTGAAGATCGCGAATGCCACATGACCGCCCAAAAATCATGTATCGGATCTTCGATGAAGTTCACAATCCATTTATTATTTTTAGCTTTCACAAATTTATTAGCTATAAAATGCCCCATAATTTCATCAACATCGCAGCCGCTAACTCTATTATCAGTTTGTAACAAAAGTGACAAGCACTCGTTGGCATCGTTGAAAGACCTTAGCGTAGCTGCCTGGTTCATTAATTTTTGCATAGTTGGATCCTCACTAGACATACCGATTATTTTTGTATTGTTTGTTATGTGAGGTATTATTCCAGATTCGATTACATCGTTCAATGTCTTTAAACTTAAAAAAGTTTTTTGAAATAGAGAAGCGTGTATTATTTTTTCCATAAATTTTCCTAAAATGTTATAATTTATAATGATTATACATAAGACAAAAATTCTTTCGATATTTTTTCGAGGCAAAGGTTTTACTATGTCGCCAAATATAAACTTGTAGATGTTGTAAGAAGTCCAAATTTGACTATCAAACTTCAGAAGTTTAGTCGAGATTATAATAAAGAATATTACTATAATTATGGTTAATAAGCTTATAAAATGAATCAATATATTTGATTTGTAAAAGCCATACTGTTTTAGAACTAAGTTACCGGTTGAAGGATATAGAAATACACCTGGTTCCAAATCGTATTTTGACACGATATAATCACGAACATAATTAGGACCAATACTGTAATATAGATTCGCATAAAAATCAATAGTACCAGCAAGTGTCGCATCGTCTGTTTTAGCTTGTGCAATATTAAATGTTTGTAAAATTTTATTACTTGAAATAAAACTTGTTACATTGACTGTAAAATTGAAAAACTCTGCTAAAGTTTTACATACCTTGACGTTACTGCCATCCATTATATCCCAAAGATTATTGGAAACAAAATTTTCTTTAACTATTACGTAAAATAAAAATTCCTCAAATGCTACGTTTAGTGTTAAACCATGAAAATTCACAAACTTATTAAAAGATAAGTCAATGCTTTTCAAAAATTTTTCTTTTTTATAAGTATTGGAAAATGGGTTGTACTGATGAACTATGGCAATTAATTCATTAGTATAGGATGCACTGATAATGTTCATAAATTTCTGTCGAAAAATTTCAATTATAATAACGTGAAGAAATTTATACTGCCAAGTGAATTTAAAGAATTGTAGTATATTTGCATCGCTTTTTGGATTCGCAAGTAAAATAATAACTTTTGATCTCGATGCCTTACCAGTATAATTTTGTAAGAAAACAATATGATCAATAAGATCTTGGAAGAGATTTTTACTTTGATTTGCATCAATTAAAATAATTTTCAAGATATCTTCTTGGTAGTTCAATATTAAAAATTCTTTTAAGCTTTGAAAATTTGTATTATTACGTTGGAATATATGATTGTTCTTAACTAGAACAATTATTGATGGAAAATTTTTAATTATTTCTTTGATTGTCAGCATATAAGAAAAGGGAAGAGTACTTTGTGAATTAATGATTAACATTACTTGCTTTGAATTATGATTAGCCAAACTTTTTACTAAATCAGATTCACGATAAGCGATTATTTTCGGGAAATAGAAACATAAACAAAAGTACAATAAAATTTTTATTAAATTTATCATTTTAAACTAATTATATCTGTAAAATATTGGTATTAAATTGTTGCTGTTTAATAAAAACAAATTCAGGTAGATCAGATCTTTAATTTCTTAAATGAAGTTTTACAAAATAATTATAAATTTATACAGTAATTCAGTAAACCTTTTATTATTAAACCGCAGTGAAACGTATTGGACATATCTTTCAAAACTTCTACTTATTCTATGCAAAATAAAAACCTGTCAATTCATACTTTATAATAAATGACTTACAATAATGGCGAAAACATATTTATTGCTATTTAACATTCTAAGTGCACCTAACATAAAATTTTGTAAACTGTTTTAGTTTATGTACTATTTTGCAAACTGTTTTGCCTCTAATATAAGTAGTCAGCATATTCTGAAAAAGAATTTGAAGGAGGCTTTGTAGATCGATTTCTATCTATACTTAGTTTAAATAAACCCTTCTTTCGGATATATTTAGCTATTTCAGATTAAACACGTATTATTGATTTGAAAAACGATCTTATTTATTAAATGATTGAAGATTAAAATTATAATGCGGTGCCGACCTATAGCGGTTAAAAAACAGAAAAGGGAATTCATTCCGTATCAAAATCGCTGTGAGATACGTGTATCGCTAATAACGAGATCGGACAGATTATGTGGAGATAAGAGCTCGTTTTCTTTCACAGGATCCATCACTCATGCAACATTCTGTGTAATCGCTTCGTCTGGCCCACCCTAGCCTGTAACTACTGAAGAACATGTGCATTTCCGAATGACAAGTAGAAATGGCAACTTCAATAGATTTAAAATAAAACTATTTCAAAATAATACTTGTTTAACATAGTAAACAGTTAATATAACGCTAAAATATTACTAGAATGAATTTAGTGATTTGGAAGAAGGTGTAAAATAAATTGAAGTCTTTTTAAAATAGTTTTGTGACTTTCTATGATAACCAAATAAATTCATTTTTTTTTATTTGATTTTACACCGCATGATATTTAATAGAGATGTTATACTAGCACTAATGGTAAGTGAGTACACGACTGTTAGACTATCGGTTTCCAAATTTTTCAAATAAAAATTTGATAATTTCGCGCTGTTAGTGGCGAAAAAAACGTATACACATCACAGGGGGAAAAGAGAATAACCCCAGAGCACTTACCTTCGGCTCGAATGATAATATACACGTGCTCTCGACTGACCAACTGTTTACCTCCGTTGGTGCGTAATATATTATTTATTATTTATCTAGATTCAGCTTATTTTCTTTTACCTTGGTAATACTTTCTTAATTTACGATTGTTTTTATGTAAATGTAAATATATGTATATAATATAGTCATTGTAATAGTAGAAACAATATTAAAAATTTTTAAATTGCAATTAGTGCAGTACATATGTATATACAGAGAAGGACAATAATGAATTGCTTTCTGAAACGATGGATTTCTGTAACAGCAATTAGTAGAATATTTCGTTTTCTTTCATTCCTATTGAATGCGAAAAAAACACTTGTATATTTATTCACATGTAAAGATATGCATAAGGATATACAGGTGCCTGACCCTGTACGATCTCCATTTATGCCTCTTTGCCTCCTTTAGCCATTTAATTCCCATTGAGGAACAATGAAAATCAAAGAAGAGAACTCTGCATGAAAAGCAGGAAGAAAATGAGAGCGAAGGACCCGAACAAAGTAGATAAAAGTCAAAGTGTGGGGATAAGAAGGACGGGAATTACGGATATTAAGGGGGCTTCCGCTGACGGTGGAGTGAGTGCAAAGTGGATAACAAAGATTGAGAGGAAAGAGCGCTTGGCCGCGCGCTGAGTTCGGATTTAGTGGGTAAGGGCAGTAAAAGCATGGATAAAAAGGATAAGTGAAAAACGAGCTGATAGTTTCGGACTATAAAAAACGCCAGAGAAGTGCAACCCCCTTCCATCTTGCCGCGTGCCACGAGAAGCTATAATTAATGAATTGCTTTTTACCTTGTTTTCTCTTGGTTATTTTTGCAAGAGGGGTGTGATGAGGGCGGAGAGTAAATAGTAGGAGGAAAAAAATTTTAACGAAAATGAGGAAGTCTAACGGGTGGAAAGGTCGAAAAGGTGGCTGGGTTGGTAATTAATTCATCGAAGTTGAACGAAAGGAGAAAAACGAAAAAGTATTTCATTTGAATTATAAATATTGACTCCGAGCTAAAGCGAATACGAAAACGAACCATGAGATAATTGCTGATTAAACGTTTGGTAAATGTAACTTACGAATTTACCGATTTTGCTTCTGTCGATTAAAATACCAATTTAAGCGGTTAAAACGTTTAATCAAGTTGATTGCAAACAATATATGGTATTATTGAACATTTCGCGGAATTTCAATGTTCAGACTATATTTGATAATGCTGTTGGTGTGAAAGTAATGTTGAATCAATGTTTTAAAGTAAATAATTTTTTTATTTTTACTTAAACATGCATTTTAATTAATAAAATTATCCATCACGAAGAGTGGGAATTAGTGTTCTTTCAAAATCACAAATGATTTTAAACTAGAATCATCAGACACTTTTTTCTTATTAAAAGGATATTTCTTAAAACTTAAAAATCACCTCAAAACACACGATAAGCTAAATATTGTTAAATCTGATATATAATCAAAATATCAATATCACCTACTAAAAAACAATATTGGCAACCCCTTTGTCAAAAATCTCGAGCAAAGGCAGGTATAAAGCAATAATGCAAATCCGAGCGAATCGCCCTAGCCGTGTCCGATCGAACGAAGTGAAAGGGTAAACAAGAAAGATAAAAGGACGAGCCGTTTGATCAATTTTCCGTCCGCGAAAGTCGGGTAATTGGCAATCGGTGCGAGAGACTGAGAATCGAGACTCGTGCACGCTTCTACGACCCTTGCGCGCGACACGTGGAGAGCCGCCCCTGCACTGCCATCGTTTGCGCACGAATCATCACATTAACGAAGCGCTTTTGTTCCCTCTCGGGGATGCGCGCGTGTCCCGAAACTTGTATTTTTCCACTCACGCCGCGCTTTTTCATACTCCTTTCCTGGCTCGCTCGGTTTGCGCTGGTTAAGTTTTCTTGCGTGATTATGAAAACTTGTTTGCTGAAAGTTAACTACGGAAGAAAATTTCTAGGAGCTAGAGATTACACGATAGCTTTTTATTTGTATATTTATTTAATATTAACAGAAATGAGCTTTTGAAACGCAGGGTTTGCACACAGTGGTTATACTTAATATAATGATTATAGTGCTTGAGCTTAAGTGTGCAGTACAATGTATGCAATTGAAATTAAACTTTCAAAAAAGTAGAATTATTCTTTTTCATCCCTTATCCGTCATAAAAATGTTACGCCGAATCCCATTGACAAATTCTGGCAAAAGTTCTGGTTTTCAATTAGCGGATTCGAATCCGCAGGATGAATGTTTTTATTGAAAAGCATTCAAAAGGCGAATTTTCATTGATAGAATCTCAAAGGAAATAGATGAAATATTGAATGCACTCGGTCTTCCATCTGATTCCTCTACCGATGTTTTATTGAAAATTGTAGTCTCGAGTATGAGATATGTGATATGCAGGAACACTATTTTTGCGTGAGATCGCGGTCCATCGAACGTGAAAGTATGGAATTTGATGTTTGATCTGTCGTACCTGCTGTATATTTCTATGTGGAGTGCCAAATACTCAGTTAAAAAGTAGGGGCGAGAGTGGATTTATTTAGTGGCTGATAACTCTAGAGAACTTTCTCAATTTCTGCTATTATATACAGCGCTTTCCATGCGATTATATTTTATTTTTTTTATACATAAATATCACAGTCGATTTTTTTTCTTAATTGGTACATTTTGATAATATATATATTTCTCGATAGGAACTACATTAAAAAACATGTGAATATTATAAATTTGTAATAATATTTTTTTAAATACATATTTCGATTCATAACAAACAGAACATTTTAAATATTTACTAACTGTATGTCAAACATTTTATTACAACTAACATTTTCAAACTTTCCGCGAAATTTAATGTAATTAAAAAGTGCATTTCTATTTTCTTATGAAATTTTGTAATTAAAAAGTGCATTTCTATTTTCTTATGAAATTTTGTATCATTTTATTTCAGTATATTTACAAATATAAGTCATTATACTTTTAAAGAAGTTTATACCGTAAACAAATGCATGTTTACTGTTAATTTAACATAATTTACTGTTAATTTGGAATTAACAGATATAATAAGTATAATTATATCAGATAAATGACTCTTTCATTTATATAAAAATATTATACAACGAATGCCTTAAATCAATATTAAAAATTA
>JAPYZA010004526.1:0-15677 GCA_030522685.1 Eupelmus azureus | reverse complement strand
ACGACGCCGTAGCAATATTTTACGAAACTTTTACTAGTTTCTCTTACTGCTTTATGGTTACATACGAGCTAGTGGAAAAATTTATGTCCTAGAATGCACGAATCTTGAGAATCTGCTATTTATTAACAAAAACTCGCATTCGTATGACAATCATTTGCTTTTCAATTAAACTACCGATCGATGCTGTTAGAAATACTATATTTCAAAAAATTTCTTATAGTTGTTAAAAATATATGACTTTAATATAAGTTATGTTTAAATTTACAGTAGTTTTATTCCATAAAAATAGTTTTATAAAAGAATTAAAGCTTAAACAATATTTCTTATACTTTTTTTAAATGAGCTATAATTAACATCGAATTTACTAAAGCTTCTTTTTTGGCATTTCATCCCCATATCTCTAATACCTCCTACGTAATTTAAAAAAATCAAAGGGCAAATCACATAAAAAAACAACTTCGTCCCTTAACGCGTTCAGAACACCCGTAATGACACGCGCCTACATCTCAAGCGCAGCGACGCGTTCAGCCAAATAGCTTCGAGCCCGGCGCGCTCGTTTGGAATCCGCGCGACTTGGCTAGTCGCGGAAACGCGGCACGCGCCGCAGCTGGGTAATTAATGCCGATGCTGAGAATGCGCGCGCGAAGCCGAGCGCCAAGAAGTTCGGCTCGACAGCCCGAAGCCAAACATTCCTGGAATATCAGCTTGCTCTCTCCCTCTTTGTCGCGTTACAGCAGCTCTTGATAAATTCAGAGCCACTTGCCGCCGTTAAATCTCCGTTCCATATAAGAGAAGGATCTCAAGCGCACCTTACCCTAGGAGTCTTCTTGCTAATCGCTGGACGTGAGGGTACGGCTAGATTCGATTGTAAGAGGATTATTTTGAAGGAATTTCTTTGGCTTGAAGTTGGATTATGATGAGCTGGATTGACGACCCGGTGCACGCTTATCTGCCTCGGAGATGAACGTGGCAGGGAATGCTGCTCACACAGGAAAATATGTTCATTTTTGATGAGGATGAGGATATAGAGAGCGATGAGGTTGCGTTGCTTTGATTATCGAGGCGTTATTAGCATTGTTGATGATGAATTATCTTTAGTGATGGATTGCAAAATAGCGTTGGAGGGTTGCGTCGCTGTATGGCAACGTTGCCTTGGTTCATCGGTATCGTAGAATGCGGCTAATCGAAAATATACATACCTCTTTTCAATTACTTCAAGTTCACAAAAATATCTAGTTAACCAGATATGTACTCGATTTTCTATCTTGACCGACAGAAAAGCAATGGAAAATGTGACTAAAACCGCGGTAGTATAAAAAAACATTTTCAAAGCACTTTTGCAATAGAGCCACACAACAATCACAATTTATTTCTCCCTTTATTTTTCAGTAATAAGTACAAAAATCTAAGGTTTATGAAATATTGCTTTGTTTAAAATTAAAAATCTGTCGTCTAAAGCTTGGCAACAACCTACTACAAATTGAGAAATAACACATATATATGTAGTTTTGAAGTTGAATCGATTACGGTAACCACTCAGATAACCTCAGACTAAAGCTATCAAAAACTGATTTCCACAGACGACATAAGGAAAGTAGCTATTTATTTGAAGAAATAATATGTATTACATTTCTGGATTAAATAAAAATTGCATTGTTTTATTTCTGAGCAAAATAAATTTGATCATTTCAGTTCTAGAAAGAAAATATTTCATTATTTTTCAATTATATATAAGAACCAGTTTTATTATTTAGTTAGTATTGGCAATACCTCGTATTTGTAACATTAAAAATAATATCTCTTACTTCGATGGTGCACAGTTTTCTAATATAATGAATAGTATACAGTTAATAGAATATTCATTTAATTCATACAATGTTCTCTCTTTTTTATTTATAAAACTTATTAATATAAAAATTACATTGTAGAGACAATATAAATTTAAACATTTAAAAGTAATTTCATTTAGAATCCTTTAATTATTTCAAATGTTTTCTTTTTATGGAAGTGCCATTTTTTGATAGTTTTAGTCTGAAGTCGTGATCTCATTGGCTACCGAAAATGATTAAACTTCAAAGCTATATTTGTATGTACGAATATGTTCTTTCTTTGTAACTTGCATGTTTTTGCTAAAAGAAGACTTCCATTAAAAAAAAAAAATTCGAAAATAAAATATTGTTCTTATGCAAAGAAGAGGGCAACCAATTACCTATTAAAAATTCTACGACTAAGGAAACAGTAAGTCTCTAAATATTGTACTATTTATAGTACGTACATATAGTATCATGATATTAAACAATGAAAAGCACTTGGGTTTAGGTTTTAATTAATATTTTTAGAATGAAACCAGGACCTTCCGATTTTGCGACGCATTTTCTTTCTATACATAATTGAAGTAGTGCATATTGAAAATTGATGCGCGATTCATGAACATATAATTACATTCAATAATCAGCAATGACGTTGAATGTTTCAAGAGAAGAAATCCCATAGCTTAATAATTTACGTAGACCATGTATAACTCGAGAAATTAAAGATATCATGCGAGAAACGTGTGCCATAGAAAACGTTAATGCAATTCATTTCGCGCGCACCGCAGCGTAAATAACAAACCTGCCTCGCTCTCTGGCGCGCCCCCATTACGATTCACCGCATTTCTACGTTTGTGAATTTCGTATATCTTTTCCTTTGCCTGCTGAGAAAGAGTTAAATATTCTGATTTTCTTCGTGGCTTTTTAAAAGGAGACTCAAAGTTATAAATTTGTTGTCTAATTATTTATGTGTGCAGAACTTGGTTAATTAATCTTTCAAAGTAAGTAAGTTTTAAATATTACTGATGAGAAACGATAATTGAATTATAAACGAATAAGTAGAGCAATGTTATTATCAATTATTTTTTAATTGGAATTTACACATTTATCGGTTTTCAGTAATATAATAAAATCAACATTATTCTTACTTTTTTGAATTGTTTAAATTTTTTGTTTGAATTGTTTTAATAACATTATTTTAATTTTAAAATTTAAATAAAATTCATTACAAAGCAGTAAATTAGATACAAAGTTTGGAAAATATTTTCAAAAACTTAGTAACTTGATAACAGCATTTATCAAACGTTAACTTTTGAAATTTCCAAAACTTTGTAAATTTATTATGTGTAACTATTTCTGTGCAATGTATATCAAAATATTAAACTTCTTTAATGTATTATTCAATACATTGTAAAATATAATGTAGATATCAAGTAATTAAAATTTTATTAAAATACTACATTTAATACCATCCCACCTACCCTCCCCCCCCCCCCCCCATTATATCCCAATTGTATAAATGAGAACATATGATTCTATTTATATCGTTCAAATTCTGCATAAACGTATTTAAAAAATACATATATTAATAAAATTAAATATAACTGCGGGTTGAAGTTAGAAAAATTGTTTAATAAAATTTCAGTATATCTTATTCAATATACTTACAAAGGCTTTTTGCGCTTACGTACATGTGGCAATCTATAAATCATCATGACTTAGATACTCACATTATTCAGTTCTCCATAACACTTGTCGCATACAAATTTTTTAATGAGCAGAAACGCTATGCTACCACAATTTTGACATTCGATGGCCTTTTTGCCACAATCGTATAGACTAAAAGATGTGGGAGGTCGTAGTAGTAACGCTTGAGGTATGGTCAGCCGCGCTCCACCTGTGCGTTCCGTAAATAAGCGTGCATGAGTATTCGATGTCGACTGGATGGATGACGGTTTTATTTTTCACGCTTTGTGCAACTCCATTTTTCTGCAGGATATCCGGTTAGCTTTTGCTCTGTTCCCAACTTCAGCAAGTTATACATATTGCTATGTTATTTATCACATATTTTTTCGTATATTTTTCAAAATTAAAATATTATTTATATTAGATAGGTCTGAAAATTCTGCTAATGACGACTATACAGATTAAAGTTTTCTGACTATTAAAAAGAATATATTGAGATATAAGCAAATCTAGGGCATAGTTGTTCTCCGTAATAATACACTCTATATCTATACAAAATTTCAAATTAATATTTCAGAGTTTAAGAACGGCACTTAAACAAAATTTTTTAAACACTAACAAAGTTTTAGGTTGTTAAATGAATCTATCATTCATGTGTTAATGTAAATGTAAATAAAAAAGACTATTGATCACGACGAACTATCCAAATTTTATTTAAATTGGCGGCATTTTTTTTACAGTAAGAAACTGTTAAATTCATGGAGATAAGTAAGAAATTTAATTTAATTACGGTTCTTAAATAAATTAGAATATTGGCTTAAAATTTTGCATAAAGTCAGAGTGAATCATTATATAGTTCTTTTTTTCAAACTCATGTGAGTAATTCAAGTTCAAAGAGTCTAATTTCAGTATGCACATTCTTGTTTTATTACATTCATATTTTTTAATTAAAATAAATTTTATTTGCACTAACCATAAAATCAAAGGTTTCTGATTATATAAAAAATCGCTTATAATAAGATATTTTAAGTTATTACAATAAGCACCTTACAATAAGCAATCTCGACTGTATTTCCAGGTTTTTGTTGAAATTATTAATTTTTTATTATTTAAATCTAATGAGTTCATTGGCTCCCACAGTAGGAGTAGCTACACTGAAAAAAGTGTTTGGTAAATCTAACAAAGTAGCACTTGGTTAAAATATAATTTGTTGCTCCTACGAACTTTTTTGTTATATTTACAAGGGTAGTGTTGTATAGGGTTTTAAACACAAAATTTGTTAACAAAATACACTTTGTAGCCTTTACCAATTAATCAGTTAGGTTTTGAATGCCAAAGGCAATTGGTAAATATAACAAATTAATATGTTATACTTATCAAGTATTTTTTTCAGTGTAGTGCACTCAGTTCACATAATAATAATAAGCACATAACTGCTTTTATATAATTACAATTAGTGCATCTGTTATATGGTTACAGCATTCTATCAAGAAGCCTGCCTTAAAAGTGATCACTACTTCCTTCATTTTTTGGCATGTTAGAACTACGTTAAAAAAATTTTATAATATTGATCATGTCAATCGGGTTATATGGCCAAATGTTTACCACGGGAATAAAAAATTTTAAAGAAAACTTGATTTATAAAGATTTCTTTTAGTTAAAATATATTTGTAAAATTTATTGCTTTTTAACGTTTTATTTGATAAATTTTTTTTATGCATAAAGAGATATTGTAAAATTATATTGTATTATATAATTAAATATTTATATTTTTTATTAATTTTGAGAATAAATAAAAACAAAATATTTTTTAATTATGAATTTTTATTTGTATTGAAAGCCTTGCTTGATAAACTAAGAAATTTTTATAAATATATGTTGTAATGCATCATACAAGAATTAAAAAGACAGTATATTAGTGTGATAAGAGATAAGAAGTTTAATATAAAAGCCATCCATTTGGGTATTCCCTCACAGTATAAGTTCATCGGCCAGCTTTCATGTATCGAGATGTAGTCCAGAAAGTCTGTAATTTTATTTTTAATGTGATAAATCAATTTAATTAAATATCAAAAAATTAATTTAATTTTATTAAAATTGTTTAAATATTGTGTTGTGTAGTTATTAAAATAAATTATTATTACTTATTTTTGTAAGTACGAACACATTTTTCTATATTTAAAAGTAATAAGATTTTAGGTAACTCAGGTTTCTGAGAAAAACGATTGTATATTTTTTTACCCAATATATTAAAAATTCAAAATGATAAAATGTATGTTCGAGAAACTTGTAGTGTCATTATCGATAAAGTCAAACGCATAGACAGCATATCGCTACTTGCGTAAGCAACAAACTACAAGAGTCAAACGAATGCACTCGCCACTAGCAATGACGAAACTTGCATTTGCATGTGCGTCGCAACAATACTTTAGTGAGACTTTTATTTTTGTCACTAAAAATACGTAGCCAACTAAGCGCGTTGGATTCTGTTATATACGTAAGCATGAGTATTTTTGAATTTCAAGGAAACGTTTAAAACTAAATAAAAAGATTCTTTTGGAATATAAAAGCTTATTTTAGATTTGAAATCTATACTTTAAAATCTATTTTATAATACAATCTTAATCGTACATATAAAATACGCTAAAATTTCATCGTTCGATAGAAAGAGAAAATATTCTCTTTGTATAATAAATGTGATGATGCGTGGATAAAAACAGCGATGATATTATCCCACGTGTATCGAAGCTGAAATTCATGTCAGGACAATGAACTAACAAAAGTAACTAAATAATCGCCTTAAAAAGAAAAATATTTATTTCTCATTTATACATGACGATCAAAAGATTTTGTGATAAATCTTTGCAGAGGTATTATAAGGAAAGTATAACTTTATTGTTAAGATCTTAAGTAAAATTTTCCTTATATAAATATTTCTATCTTAAGCTTAATTGAATTACATTGTTCTATTTTTGGAAAAAATACTTTTTTTATAAAATTAACATAGTACACATATTCTATCAATGTTTTCATTTCTATATTGAAAAAAAAATTAAATCAAGGGTTCGAAGTTTCTTAAATCTAAATTAATAACAGCTAGTGATAAGTGTTTCAAAGAATTATGATTCAGCAGTTTAATTAACCATTTCTTGCAAGAATGTGTCAATACTGTGACAATATTAGAACATGACTAATACTAATTAACGTCTTCGAAATTACACAATTCAAATATATTTATATTTTTATTTTTACATAACAATAAACTTTGTAGTTTTAGTATTTCCTACTTGCTGTTGAAAAGAAGAAATAACAATTCGTAAACTTCACTTTTTTTCATTCAGAATTATTTTTTACAAGCCTTTTTTTCTGTTTCTTATTTCATTCACAATTATAAATAGATATTTTAGATTTTTAAAAAGAAACATTTTAGATTGTTTAAAAAAACTTCATCAAAAAATTGTGAAAATTGTTCTCCAAAATCAAAGTAGTACTTTGTCTAATTAAATCGGAAAAACTTTAAATTTTAACGCTCACTAGAAAAATATTACAGTGCCAAAACCTAGTTTTATAAATGTAAGATAAGCTAGTAACAAACTCGCACATGTGAAGATTACCACTACGGCAGCTGACAGAAGTCATCTCGCGTCGACGCTAAACGATATGTGATAAGAGTCGGCATAAAAGTCAGCATCTCGTTCGAATTATGTTATACGGCACGCGACCTTACGACCACCAACACTGATTTATAAAACTGACGATCATAAAAAAGTGACGGAGTTTGTTTACATTAATTTTATAAATTTTGATTGTGTGGATCGCATTAATTAAAATCATGTCAAGCAAATTGTGTTCAAGTCAAGCCTTATCTGCTCTAACTAGTTTGTTCCTGTTGGTAAGTGAATACTAAATGAAATAATTTTGAGCTTTATGATTGTGGTCTTACATCATACGAGACAATATTTACAAAAATTATTGTATTTTAAAGGTTCGCATACTAAACAAAAAATTTAGTTATAGCAATAAAAGTTTATTTGATTCAATAAAGGTTTAATTGATAAAACCAAAAATTAATTGATTCAACTAAGCCTTCCAAAGAAAACTAAATTTTTTTCTCAATGCATATACTCATAAGCTTGTATAATCTTCATAACTTCTTTGTAAATACTGAATTTCTAGTCAATTTGCAAATAAGCTATGAAGGTCAAGTAGGCTATATAAATATTATGTATAGATCAGTTGTTTTTTAACATTTATCGTTTATTTTATTTTTATTTTCAGTTTTGTAACAACGTTTTAAATAGTGAAGCATCTCCGCTTTTTAATATCAGTTTCGATTTCGAAAATTCCACAGATGTTTCAGAAAATGATGTAATTGAAAAAAAATCACTATTTTACATAAGTATTGTATAATATTGATAAAATTATAATATTATAGGAAAATGATTTAACGTTTGAAGATATATTTCCTGATTACATCAATTCAAACCTCTTTTGCGATGATATAGCATGTAAAGAAACCTACGAAACAGCTAGATATCCTTATAAAAAAATTATGGAGGTTGTGGACAATGCTTGGAAAAAATCATTAGTGAGGACTTGTATTTGCAACTTTTAGTTTAATGCATGTTAAATATTTTTATTTCAATTCCATTTTATTTATTAGTATCCAACTCCTCGACTGAACGAACCACCTGCCTTCGGACCAACTCCAGAGTAAGAACTTTTAATTACCATAATTAAATTATTAATTGTTAAAAGAATTTCATTTACTTAGTAATGAATAATTTGTTAAATTAATTGATTGTTCTTAAAAAGTATATTGTAATTTATTAAATTAATTTATAATATACTATATTTTTAAAGGCAAATAGAAAAAAAAAATTAAAATAAGAATTTAAATATACTCTTAATAAATTAATTCTGGAATTCTTTACTAGTTTACCAAAGTCGACTATGACTTTACAAGAAAGGTATCCATTTTTCTCAATCAAGTCCAATTTTCCTACATGTGAAGAAATCGTAAGTTACTGCAACAAATATTAATATTAGAAATTTAAGAAAGATCATTTCTAATCTAATCTAAGAAAGATATTCTGCTAAGAGATTTTAATTCAAAAAATGACTAATTTGCTGAATATAAAATACGAGGGTGCTATGCGTGCCCTATATCTAAACTATTCTAAACTTGATTCTCGCGCTCAATCCTAAAATGACCAATCAGAGTTGAGTTTATAGAGGCTTTAACTTCCTGTGCTGCTTTTTAAAAGAAAGGCTTGTTGACAGTTCAAAAGAATAATTACTATATAACCCTAGTGGACACTGTGTGAACTAGAAAAAATGTTACTAAGAAAAAAATTTTAGAGTTCGTAGATGTGTTTTATGTACGTAGGAAAAAAGATCTTCAACGAACCAAGATACAGTGTCGAAAATAAAGGTCGGGGCAAAAAACTTAGAAAGTTAAAATTTTTAAAATTAAATTTCAGAAATGTATTAAAAAAATCGAATTTTAGAAGAATTTTAATAATAAAATCGAAATTAAAAAGGTTAAAATTAAAAAAAATGTTATTCCAAAACGTTAAAGTTTATAGAAAGCTAAAATTTTGTCGGACAAACGTAAAGAACTTAATTTTCCGAAACTCAAAATTCAAAAAATCAAAATTTGTAATACATTTTTGAAATTTGAGTTTAGGGATTCTAACTTTTTAATTGTTTAGTCTTTCCGCATCTTATTGACTATTTAAATATTCTGAAATTCTACAAAACAACTACATTAAATTTTTATTTTTACAGTTTCGTCGTATATATCCAATTAAAGGAAAAAGTACTGATGGCAAATGGTATTACATTGTAAATGTAAAAGATTTTCAACAAAGAACAGACATTGTTACTTGCGTGTATGTTTTATTTGCTTATTTCATCTTTAATTTAATATCATTTCTCGTTCAAAATTAATTAATAGAAACCGTTCTTTCTTTATTAGTAAAAGTGGGGCATCCTGTGACCAGTTAAGTGCTTTTGAAAACTACCAATTTTTTTGTAAACAAACACATACAAAGGTAACATTGTCTACACTTCCTTTTGGTGGAAATATCACAACAGAAGCTATCGGATTAAATACATTTGACGTACCAAGTGGCTGCAGTTGTAAACGAACCAGAAGAGATGCCCTAAAATACCACTAAAAAGTTTATTTCATTTATCTGCGAGATGTTCTACGATAATTGTTTTTTAATTCATTGGCCATATTTACCAGTATTTGATATGAAAATAAATATTTTATATTTATTACGTAGAAATATTAACTTTAAACTCTTTTAAATGTTTTAATAATCTTTTAAAAAATCAAGACATAAATAATTGATATAAAAAGGATTTATTTTTGAATTCAAATTGATACAATTATAAAATGTGTTTCGACCTTCAATTTTGAAAAATACAAAACTGAACGATAATTACAAAATGTTATCCCAATAATACAAGTTTGATTTGCTTTTAATATTTTTTATGATTTATAGAGATTTTTAAATTACTTTTTCAGTATTCTTACCACAGAAAATTTGCAAAACTTATCACATACGAAACTAATAAAATTGTAATTTAATATAATACTTATAATAAAAATAAATAAGTCGATCAAGTTAATTGATTAATAACACATCATGATAAATGAGCAATGATTTTTAAATTTACGAAAATATTTGAATATATTTTACACTTTCAAACATACAATTTATTAGTAAATACGTACTTTACAATTTTTGTTAATATTTAAAGTAAAATATTTATCAAAATCCATGCATATATGCATATAATAAAGACTGTGATATATTAATATCTGTAATTAGTATATATTTATTAATTTTTTAATACGCGTAAATTTTATAATACTAATACAAAAATTGAAAGATAAATTTGTATTTATTAATAAAGAAAAATTACTATACTGATAAACAGAATAAAAAATGTTCGTTATATTCCCTTCTTAACTTATTTTATTTATAACATTTTGTCTTTTCGCATGATGAAGAATTTATTTTCTAAAGTAGTTTAAGAATTCTAGTGATCAAACACAATACATTTTGATTTGTTTTTTGAAAATATGTATAATATGAAAATTTCAAATATTAATTAATATTTCCTATACCCAGTATCTAGACTACTAATTATGATTAAATATGAAAAAAAAATACAAAATTACATAGAATTACGGTAGCTTACATAAGCTGATAAACTGCCAATTGAAAATGCAATCATATTCAAATGATAAATAATTAACTGTAATATATATATTTATAATTTATTTTTATATATAATATAATATATTTAATATATTATGTGATATATATTATTTATATATGTTATTTTAAAATACTTAATCGTAAAATTATTACACAAAACAACAAGCCAAAATTTCATATTGCATTCACATCTAAGTAAATAAACTACATACATTTAAATTAATTGTAATATAGTTGGATGAATTTATTGTTCGTGTGGTAAAGTTTAAGAAAATGAAAAGGCAAAATTTTAATAAATGGGTAGGTAAAAATTTGGAATCATTGGTATATTTTACCTACTGTATTATTGGACGTATTGTAAATTAAAAACTCGACTATTTTTTGAAAAACAGCTAATATTTTTCAGTAATATGATTGACGCGAGAATAAAGACTATAATAAAACTGTTTTTTACATATATTTTATACTCTACAGTTTGAATTTTTAAATATATTTACTTTTTGTGTATTGAATTAAAAAACAAACTACTTTTTTTATTTCTAAATCAATAAATAAGCTCTGTTTATAAAACATAACGTAATGTTACAAACATATTTTAAATTATGCTTACAATTAGAATTATTCTATTCGCTGCAGATAATGTAATTAAATAAATAAAAGTTTTAATAGCTAAATAGGTAACACACAACAAAAAGTAAAGTATTTTAAATTGTTCGTATATTCTTTTGGGAATTTGTTAAAGCAATCTTAAATCCCAGAAAAATAAGTTAAAGATATTTCAATTATAAGAATTAGAGCTTTAAGAACTAAATTTATTAATTGTTGCTTAGAAGTTCTTATACTATTGACCCTCTCTAAGGAAAACTTCAATACTTAATTTACAAATTAATTATCCGGGAAAACCAAAATATTTGTTGAGCAATCAACCGCTATTAACCAGATGCAATTTTTCTTTCCAATATTATTGAATGTAATTCTGTATCTTTTTTTTTTATTTTAAATTTGGCTCAAATGATATAAAGTTGTTAAAATAATTATTATATAGTAAAGATTAAAATAAAAAATTCACTAAATACTACAAACATTTTAAAAATATTTTACAGTAAATACTGAATTTTTTAAATTAATAAAATCATTCCTGTCTACTTACTTTTATCATAACCGGATCTCTCATTTGCGAGGCACACTTTCAGGAAAATATCCGCCACACGTGCGAGCGCGATGGTTCCATGATCATTTACCACTCGATTGGCAAAAAAACCCCGTCGATAGACCAGGTTGACCACAGATATCCTAAGTAGACCAGCCGGTTTTCAAGTTGTTGGAGGCTCCGGAGCGATTGGCGCCGATTGTCCAGATCGCTATCGTCTGATGCGCATACTCCCGTCAGTGCTACGTGAAAGGCTCTACGAAAATGAGCGCGGGTGCGCCGTGGATCGGTTAAGAGCAGCTCAGCGGAATATGATAAGAGCCAGAGATAAAGTCTGAAATAAAAACCGAACGTGGTCCGTGGAACAGCTAGACGTCAAGAGATTCTCCCAGAAGCAGCAGTGTCAGACCGATAGACGTTTGTAGGATAGTGCAATTTGGTGAATGTGATATTCATATAGAAATACTAGTCGTGTGATCGTTCAAATACAGCAAGCGCACAATGAGTCGAATAGTGAGCTTACTGGCCCGCTTGTTTAATCTCGCTTTTTTACTAGTTATGGTAAGTAACATTTATTGCGTTTTATATCGTAGACAGTTAAAAAAAATTGGTGAATGTTATCATAATTTTTAACATGAAATAAAATTAATAACTAAAATTGTAAAAATAGAAGTAACTTATTCAAAACATTTTCTTTAATGAAATTACTCCAAACACACCGATTCGTCTTAGAACGAACCAAGGTTTCTTAAAAATGCAATTTTATGAAAAAATCCTAGAAGTACTTTCATCTCGGAACCAGTAAATTTTTATTAAATTTAAGTAAATGCACAAGAGTTTACCTATAAATAGAGTAAACGACCCACATCCTGTATATTATTTATTAATTATAATTATAATATTTTAATAGTACAATTAATTTAATATTTGTTAAAATACATCATTAATACCTTTAAATACAATATCAATTTATATATTAAAAAAAGAATTGTTTACTCTAAAGCATAG
This sequence comes from Eupelmus azureus, assembly GCA_030522685.1. Classification (NCBI taxonomy): domain Eukaryota; kingdom Metazoa; phylum Arthropoda; class Insecta; order Hymenoptera; family Eupelmidae; genus Eupelmus; species Eupelmus azureus. The sequence continues at coordinate 2,784 of JAPYZA010004526.1, read as the reverse complement.
AATCATCAAGGATAATAAAAAACTGGAAATTCCAAAATCATTAAAATCAATTCAATGGCCTGAATTTATAAAAACAAAACTTATTGCAAATCAAAAAAATACTTTTAATATTTTTAAACACATTTTTAAGGAAATACGAGTTTTTTACGAATTAGATTTCCAGATTCGGATTCTTTGGGTCAAAATATATAAGACTGCCATGACTTATCTTTGGTCATATCGACATGAAAAGATGTCCCAACTATGATTAAAATAAAAAAAGTATCAATAAAAGGATTAGATAAATACCGATAAAAAATTATATCTAATTTTGCAAAATTTATGAACATGTCATAAATACCAAAATTCATAAGAGTAAATATTCTGAAAGAATGAATTTTTCCATCTCACAATATATACTTTTATACTAAAAGTAGTATGCTAATTAATTTGTTATTCAGAACTTGAGTCTCAAACAAATACTTGTAATCTTTTAAAACTTAGATTTTACTATGAATGCTAAATGAGTCGTTGAGTTTTTCCATCGCAATTCATTAATATTAATGTTGAATATTTCACGAAATTTAAAAATGAAAGTACTATAAGTGAATAGCAAAATAAAAAAAAATAAATACATCAATAAATTCATTTTATTTAAAAAAAATTTATTACCGATTATTAAATTATAAGTATCGTTTTTAAAAAAATGTTAGCTTAATTTAATAACCTAATAATCTAATAATCTTTATAAGAATTTGAAAAATATTATTATAATATTATTTTTAAATAGATTGTGCCCATTTTTTCACTAAATTTTTCGCTGTTATATTAGTGAACTAAATTAATAAATAATTTTATTGCTTAAAAGCAAGTCCTTAACATATAAAAATACATTGTTTTTGCATTATATCATGATAAATGATACACTATCAAAAATTTGGGCCAAACTTTGTCTAGCAACAGAATGTATTAGTGCAATTATTTAAAAGATTAGTTTTGTGTGATTGTTTTCAACTACAACTAAATATATATAAATATATGTCTAAATGTGTGCGTGTGCGTATGCGTGTGAGCGTGCGTGCGTGCGTGCGTGCGTGCGTGCGCGCGCGCGCGCGTGTGTGTGTGTGTGTGTGTGTGTGTGTGTGTGGTAATAAAGAAAAACTACTTTGAATACTACAAACATGTATATAGAAAAAAATTAATTTATATTTTACTTGTGATTTACATAAAACACAAAATTTTTAATTGTGGATAATATCTAAGAATCGTGCTTCGAGCGACGGAAATAATGACGTAAAAATTTTTTGTTTTTGATTGTATTTTTCAATTTCAAATTTCGCAGATCTTATTTCATTCCTTAACTAATCAGGTATAATGTAGAAATTTATAAAACTGTTAGATGTAACTTCACGTAATATTACTACAGATTTTAATTATTTTCAAATAAATTATTCAAGCAAACTTAAACTGTTTTAACTACATTTTAATTGCGTTTTTTAGATTCTGCATACAGTAACAAGTGGAACTGTAACTAGAGTAGATACAACGAACTTCCAGAATATAGATCTTTATGATAATAATGAAAATATGGAAAAATATAAATATGAGCCTAATATTACAAACGTCAATATAATAGAAGACAATGATCCAGATTATCCATATGAGAAACTACTTCAAATTGTAAAAGAAACAAAGATGCTTTTAAGAGTAAGTTTATATAAATTATCTTTTTCATTAAGAAGAATAATATTAATTCTAAATTGTTTTAATTTTTTTTTACAAATGTTTCAGTCGCAAAATATTACGGAGAAAAAGGAAAAATTAAAGTTAGATCCTTCCGTGTATCAAAATTATCTGAATGGTGACTTTTCAGATAGTATTTACGATTTTCCAACATCAAACGCTGTACCTGCTTATGCTGGTCATGCTTCTGCAGGGTATGGAGATGAGTACAAATGCCGTATAGAAGTTAGTAAAATTAAAATATCTATTGAATCTTCAAAATTTCTGTTTCTCTGACAATTAAAGAAATTTAAATTCATATTTAATAAATTCTTAGCAATGTGTTGCCTAATTAAAATCCATGTCTGTTATTATGTACGGACATATGCAGAGTAATTTCAATCTACCCTGTAACCGAGACTGCTATTTTCTAAAAAAACTGTTATTTGACTAGAAGACTTATAATTTTACTTGAATTAAATTATTTTGATTCACGTGAATAAGTATTGTTCAATCAAGTGGATTCTAAAAATCCTTTAAATATTTAATATAAGTAATGAAGTTTGTAAAATACATCATAACATAACTTTTTGTAATGAAATTGTACATGAATTTTTTTTTAGTTCTCGAATCATAAGCAGACGCCGTTAAATTTTAAGAGCAAAAAATTCCAATTTATTCTTTACTTTAACTTCTCGTCAAATATTTCCACTAATTTCATTTCTTTTGTAAGTATTTAAAGAAATTGGATATCCCTTTTCCCGCGCGAGTTTTCTCCATCTCTTTTGCTATCGTGGGGCTCGATGCCGCATGCATAGATCTCGGAACGCCAAGGTTATGTGCATTTCGCAGCTTATATTTCGAAAATTAAAAAACATTTCTATTTAATTTCATCCAAAAATCTTGCGGTATGATGAATTTCATATACGTCTTTATAATCAACTGCGTTGGAAAATACTTATCTACAGGATTCATGTTAAACATGCTATACATTTACAGTCCTCTAATTTTTAGCATATTAATTAATAACTTTTTAATAAATCAAATCCTAATAAGGATATATAACATTGAAAAATAGATTTT
>JAPYZA010004525.1:0-14089 GCA_030522685.1 Eupelmus azureus | reverse complement strand
CTCGGGCGCCAAAGGCGTCCTCGACTCTCACTCGTGCTCAAAAATCATCCTCGCTAGAAAAAGCCAACTTTCCTCCCTAGTTGAACAATATACTATTTTTCTAACTTATAAATCATTCTAATTCGTCAAAAAAGTTTTCTAAGATTCAAAAATTATTGTATATTGAAGTGTCTATAAACATTGGAATATGCATTGGATCTAAAAGAGTTAAAATTCAATCAAACGTTATCGCCTTCCTGAAATATTATTAGCAAACATTTTATTCCATTTACACTATATTAGTACATAGAAAAACAAAACAAATTATCATTTTATATTTAAAATACAAATAGTTTATAAAAAAGTGCTATATATCAATATTAAAAGAAATGTAAAAAATTAGATACTTTTTGAGTACAGACAATATTAATTCAAATCTGTTATAAATAATCGTAAGTAATCTACTGATTTAAAATTAGCAAATAAACTGATTCATAAAGTAAACACTCTTTAATTTATTAAATGTAAAACTAATCTCATCCCAAAATCATTATCACGAAAACGCTTCCGAAAACCTCCATCAACAAATTTTCACCAAAACCGTCACACCATCCTCAAATAAAACCGATCCGCGCAATAAAAGTCACGAGTAATAACCCACCGAGCACTTATAAACCCGGCGACTATCCCCAACAACTCACTAAAAAAGAATCAAACAGTCGTCAAAACCCCCAACAAAAGCAAAGCCAGCCTCCATCCAGGCAAACCTATCAACCCAACTAACTAATCAAAAACCCAATACTCCGAACGCAGCAGCCACATCACGCGCAGCGCGAGGTGGCTAGCCTTTACGCCATCTCGATGGGCGAGCAAAGGTGGCACGCGCGCAGGCAGAGCGAGCGAGAGAGAGAGAGAGCGGAACACGGAAATCTCGCGCTCGCGTTCGCACGTGTCGTAAACGCTCGGTTGCAGCGCTCGTCATATCTATGCTCGTCGGCTGTCTCTCTTCCCGTCATAAATCACGCGCGGAGCCGCCGGATCATCGCTCCTCTCTCTGGCTTCTGCATTTCATGTTGCCCCGTAATTACCGTATAGGGCCGTTATATATCGGCCAGCCACCCACACTCGCCGGCGCGCATATACGTACGCGAGCGCACGTGGTAATAACCCGCGCGTAAACGCGTAATGGCTCAGCCGAGCTTTCCCGCGCCTCCCCCCCCCCCCTCTCTATATGCGTATATACGCTTCTAATGCAGCTGCGCTAACGTCGCTCTCACGCGGCCACTGCGCAGGACGTGACGACTTTCTGCTTTTGCCCCGGACAACAGGTGATCGTAAAAGCCAATATTTCGCGGATGCGTGTATAGTGCGCGCGCGGCCCCCCCTGCGATTCTCGAGGCCAGAGCGGCCTGCTGGATATCGCGCTGGTTTGCCGAGTTTCGATGCGCCTCGGAGTTTCGAGCTCTGCCTTTATGCTGATGTACTTCTGCTGTCCGGCGCTTTATTACTGAAAAAAGGCGCGCGATCGCCGCCGTTTTTGGCTTGATTATTCCGAGGCTCGCGCTGCTTTTTTTCCTTTTTTGTTTTATGTATTTAATTTTTATTTAGTTTTTTTTTGTGGTGCTTTTAGTTGGTGCTCTTAGCTTCTGTAGTTGAAAGTAATCTGGATTTTTTGCTATAAGATTTTTTATACCTTTTTGCAGTTCCTTTACATGTTTTTTAAGTAGAATAAATGATTTTTTTAACGTGTAAAATACAAGAAATTGTTAATTTTGGATAAGATATGGTCAGATAATTATTGTTTTTTGTCGCTCAACAAATCTTTAGATTTTTCAACTTTTTCGAGCATAAAACTTTTTTTCTATTTGCCGGATAGTTGTTCTACCAATTAAAAAACTGGGAAGAGTGGATTTCGCTATCACTTTGGAAATTCTCTCAAAAACTTTCTAAATCAAGCACAGTCACTCAGCAGTGGATGTGTTGAATATTATTAGTTTTTCGAGCAGTCGATAAATCATTCTTTAAATTTTTTAGCTTTCTCGAGCATAAAATATTTTTGTAACTCAGAGCGTTAAACTTTTTTACATTTTTTCCAAATTTACAGAATGTTTTTCTCAAAAATATCAGTGCAAAAAGTTTAAAACTTGGCATTCTTGCATCCACGAACCTTTAAAAGCCCTCGATAATAAGATTAACGTGCAACGTCAATCATAATTATTCAAATTTTATCCCTAAATTTAGTGATTGACATGATGATCGTTAAAAGGAAAGTCTAAAAACGCTTTTTACAGCGTTAATTGTAACTTATCGATTTTGATTCTTCTCTTAAGACGTCATTCTTTGTTACTAAAGATAAAATTATTTAAATATATTTCAATGATATATTTACTTATATAGCAGTTATAGCAGAACGTTCAATCTTATAGTTCATGTTGATTTATTAATTGACATTGTGCACTTTTACATATAACTAATAATACCTTTTTTCTATCAAATATTCATTTTTATGTTGGTTCTGAACGAGTTTGCTAATGAGAATTTATTATTATATAGTTTGTATGTTTCTTGAAACAAACTTTTAATTAGGCAGTTCATAAAAAGAGAATGCATTAACTTTCTTCCTGCTTTCTGTTATATTGTCGCATCGAAAATATTACAATTTACGAAATACTTTGGCTAATAATTAAACAGTTCTTTTTATAATGATGAAAATTGTTTAATATATTAATATAAAATTAATAACTCCAAAAATGAAATAATTTACATATTCTTTATTAATTTCAAGCTTTCATTATTAATTATCATGCGGAACTCATCCGGAATTTTCATTAATTTACACTTAATTCTCCATTCCTATATTATGTTCATATTTATTTCCGCAGTGTTAAAAAGTGTAAAATTATTTAAAAATAAATAAAATTTTTCCATTTATTGAGTACATTTATTTAAATTTTGTAAGTAAATCTAAAATTTTCATCCGTTTTCTTAAATAAAATGTATACAAAACATAAAACGTTTTACTGTGTACTCTTCAAAGTTAACTTTATTTTTTTCTAAATATTCATAAAGCCTTATCAGAATATCACATTTTTTTACAAAATCTAATTGTATACTTCTTGAGTCTACATGATTTTTATGATATACCAATAATTAAAAATTGAAAAATATTGATCTTTAATGTATAAGATAATAATAAAGTCCTTTAAAAATAATAAAAAACATGCAATTAATTTGATAGTTTTTAAAATGAGCCTGTAAGGATAGCTTCAGATTTCCGATATTTTATAGCTAAAGTTACTTAAATTGAATAGTCATTTATTGAGTCCTGAAGAGTATAAGATAATGAAAGTGTTAATCTGAACATTAATCTAAGGACCAATTAATTTATAAAATATTTTAAATTTTAAATGATAATTAATCTTTATATTATTTAAGATGTTTTGTTTTCTTATAGTTTAAGACTGTAAAATTGTAATGATTGTGTATCACCGTACCAAGTCTCAATCTACTTACAATATTAGTAAGAGACTCTCGTTGATGCCATTTATTTGTTACTTTTATCAATAGCTTGTATTTTGCCTTTGAATTTAAACATTTTAATAACATTTTTTATATATTATTTCAACAAACAAACTTTAATTCATTTTAATTATTAGTAATGTAAATGTAATGTAAATGTAACTAATAACTGATACTAATACAAATAAATAATAACAAATACTTCTATTCTCTCTCAATACAATACTCATTTTTTCACTATCTATCTATATATCTATCTAAACATTCAATTGTCTACTTCTCAGGAATCAACTCTGGAGCTAAACGCCAGCACGACCGCCAACTCGCTGAGCAGCGCCGGCGAGGCTGTCCTCACGTCCCTGACCAACGGCTCGATCTCCGCCAAGGAATAAATGCCGCGACGCTACACCAGCAGCGCGACGGGCTGCGCAGAAACCCGCGCGCCATCAACGAGACATATCGACACATATTTACGTGTACCGGACGGGTAAAAGAAAAAAAAAGAACCCAGAATTTTGTAAATAGCTTCTTGCAAGGATGAGCAAAGAAAAGTTATACAACAAAAATGAGAGAGCAAACGCCTGTGGACTTTAATGGCAGCCAGTTTCTATACAGATGACTCGAACCCGTGCAAAATTACTGGTTTACCAACGCGTTCGGTCGTTCTTTGTTTTACGCGCTTTTTCAGTTTTTTCTTTCGAGTATTGAAGTGTGGAAATGGTTTACTGATGAGCTTTGCTTTCTGACGAAGGAATTTTCGTAAGCATTATTTTTTCCAGTGGGTGTTCGAGAAAGTCAGAGAGGTCTGGAATGTTTGTTCTTCCGGTAGGATGATTTAGAAAAGAAAATTGGAAGTTTTTGTTTTTAAATATTAAAAGAATGAGGAGCTTCGTAATTAATGTAGATTGTATGATAATAGGAAAAATTCAGAATCTTAAGCGCGGAATAGGAAAAATATGTTATGACCTTGTGCAAATTATTATTATTACTGTTTATATTATATGCCAGATTTATATCTATTAAATTTCGTAAGGAACTATTTTCAGTTATTTAGTAAAACTATAAAATTTTGAAATTCATAAGATTATCTTCAGTGGTTTTATCTACATTTTTATTTGAATATTTTTATTTAATTTTTTTATGTTAACACTACCGCCTAAATCCATTAAAAAATAATATTTTTAAATAGATCACATTCAAATTTATATATATTTACGACGTCTAATTATTTTTCTTTAGGTCAATAAAAAATTATTAGTTTTGCACGGGTTTAATATAATAAGGTAAAATAAATAATATATTTAAAAAGGGTAGTAAAACTTTATGAAATTCATTCTGGCGGATCGTCTAATTCTTTGTCGCACACTTTATGTATTGCGAAAATTCATATCAATCAAAATGATACACATGACATTACATTGGCTATAGATTGTAGTACTTCGAGCTGAAGGCAAATAAAAATACAAATATAATATGAAGTAAAGAAACTTTAATGATAAAAAAAAAAAATACTTCTCAAACTGAAACACTTATGAATAGTGAAGAATTGTGTTTCGAGGAATCAGGCCACCGTCGATGATACGTTTGTAAATATTAAAAGTAAAAGAAAACAAGAAGAAGAAATAAGAAAAATCTTTTATGAGATCACAAGGGAAATATTAATTTCTTCTTAATCGTGTGATCAAATCGTTAGAGTAAATGAGTAGGCTTATTGAAGAAACGTATAACGGATCGTCGCTTACAACAAAAGTAAAACCAAAAACAAAAGAGAAACGAATGAAAACAAAACAAAAAAAAAGTAATCACTTGAAAATCTCGGGGGTCTCTTCGAGAATGGGATTGTGACAAATCAAAATGTCTCAAATCGCCGTGTAAAATACTATAATAACTTTCCAGTTATATAACGCCACGAAAAGATTCCATATGATTATATTAAATTTATTAAAAAAAGAATACAATCTGATAAAAAGTAAACATCTTTTATATATAATATAAAATCGAAGAATTGTATATATACGTCGACTCGAGAAATGCTTATGTATTTTAAAATTGCTGTCGATGAATCTCCGTTTAAAAAGAAGTCATAAAACACGGTATAATTATTATGCTAAATTTGAAGGAAGAGCATGCGTAGTGCGTCTCAGCGTATATATTGATCAGCGTTGTATTTTTCGAATTCAGATAGAGAACGATTTAAGAAATGGAAAAAACTAAATGTATTCGTAAAAAGAAAGATGCACAGTTGGAAATGATTTATATTGTTGTAATTTTTCTTATATATGATAACATTCGACATGTTATGGGAGACAGTAACGTTACGATAATTTATAATTATTTATTATACTCTTTTAATTTAGACGTTGTATTTAGAAGTGTTTACAACGATGTATTACATAGGTTTAAGAATTGTGTTTAATTTTTAATCAATTATTTAAGGACAATTATTATTGTAACTACGAAAACATTATTATGATTATTACTATTATTATTATTAATTATCATTATTCATTATTATTGTATAACTTTATAAATTAAAATATAGTACATTAATTGTTATATAATAAATAATATTAGAAATATAAACATTGTCTATTAGTTTGATATTTGTTACCAAAGATTTCGTTACCAATTATTTTCTTTTTTCTTTATTACGATTTAAATTATGAACATTAGTTGTAAATTATTAATTACTATATACTATAATTATTCAGTAGATTGAATTTTAATGACGTAGTCTAGTAAATGTTTCTTTTAACTATCATTTTTTATATTATAAACATGCTTTATTTACATTATCTATTCTAATTTTGATTTGTTAGATTTTTCGTTATTTTTTCTAACTGTTTTTAAACTAAAATGCCTTTTATGTTAATGGAAACCTTTTTTTAAATATTGATTAGTGTTGATAAAAGTATTGATAAATAATAAGTTATTGTTAAATAACAATATTGTTACATTTCAATGTTTTTATTAAAAGAAAAAGTCTATTAATAAAATATTTGCAGTACTGAGCTTTTATAATTAATTTTGAGAATTTTGTTATAAGTTGTATTGTTTTTATATTTATTGTTGTTTTAAAAAAAAAATGTGATGTAAGAAAAATTTATAACAATCATAATACGAATTTGTCTTTAGTCTTAAAAACAATCATAAAAAGAAAGTATATTCAATTACCTTGCAACTTTTCCAAGTAATAGGTAGGAGACATTCTTGGCGCGACTAAAAGTGCATACCGTCGATTACGACTTCGACAATTAAAAATCGCCATAATAGTTACTGTCTCGCACTGCGCGCCTAAAAGAAACTTAAAACGTTTATAATCGCTATGCATAACTTTCCAACTGTGTACCAAAGAGTGAGCACGTAGAGACATAATATCGAGATCACTTTGAAATAAAGTGTACATTTACAGGCAGCAACAATTATGGTAACACGCGTACATTTAAAAAAAATTACAACGATTATTGGAAGTACGATTTGAAAAAGTTTACACACTGAGTACTTTTTTAATTGAATAAGTTTTTCTGAAAAAAGATATTTTGAATTACTTACATCTGTGATGTTGATAATGTAAAATCATCACGGACGTATAAAATCTTAAATAGCCTTTATTATGTGAGAAAGATACAATTTTTTAATTAACATTAAATTTACTATATTAACATATACTTTATATTATTAATACATTGTCTTTAAATTTATAGATCTAAATATAATATTCAATCTATGAAAATGAAGCATATAAAGCTAATAGCTGTAAAAATGTTTATGAAACGACATTTTATTTTATACTTTTTCATAATCGATTTACTTAAAAAAGTTAAAAATTTATTTAAATATTTTGGATCCGTTATTACAAAAATCTGTTACTAATACCAATTAGAAAAATCCTTATTTCTCGAAAATCATTTATTACTCGACGTCAACTTTTTAAAGAAAAAAGAAACTTCTATCAAGTTTTAACCATGACCGAGCCACGCGAGCCGTTACGTACACTTCGACGCGGATTTCCTTCTTCATCGTTTCTTTGTTGTCGTTACCTCTGCTTCCCTCTTCCTTCCTCGATAATGCATAAATACGTGGGGCTGCAAGAGACCGAAGCTATGCAGTACGCTTTACGTGCGGCCGTATACACGAGCGTCATGCATAAAACGCGCGAAATAGAGTCACGCTTCCGAACGACGAAGCTTCCCTTCCTTCCTCCCGCTTATCTAATTCACGAGGCGAAAGTTGATAACGAAGCTTGCGCCTTCTTATCCTTATCTACTCTTTTTCTCTATCTCACTCTCACGAGTTACATATATCTCTTTCACACCGCATTTTCGATTTCTCGTCTACCTTATTTTACTTTAAAGAATCAAATTTTTTTGCCTCTTCTTTTGTACGAAAAAGGGAACTCAGTCACGTGCGTAAATTTTTTCTGAAGATGATATTTTTACATGAGTCAGTGTACAGTGTTAATTGAGGTTTAATGTAATTCGAAAAATTGTCTTCACGTTTATTTTTTATGGTTTCGGACTGTATATGCAATAAATGATTTAAATTTTTTTATTATTTTTTTGTTTTTTGTTCTAGACTGATACAAAATTTTTAATATAGTTTCATATTAAAACTATATAAAATATTTTCACTACTACATTCTTTGAAGATTTCTCTTTTATAATTAGAAGATAATCCAAAAAATATAATCTAATTTTCGATAATCATAATGAACAATTCAGTTTCCCAATGTATTTAGACTCTAATATATTATGTGGATTTCGTTTGAATGTTTTTTTTCTTTTTTATAAAATAATAATGTATGTTTAGCCAGATTTTTAGATTAAATAGTGAGATTTATTATTGAAAAAGAAAAAAAAAATACATTAAATTTCAATTACACTAAGCAAAGAGAAAGTTTAAACAAACGATTTTCGTAATCAACTCTGCAGATTCTTGCCGAATTCCGTTTTCTCTGATCACACATATCTTTTGTCAGTTATAAAAATGATCGAAAGACGTAGAAAACAGAAGAAAAATAAAGGTTATTTATTCATCGTCTGTGTATACAGTGTTTTACCTATCACAAATTATAACTGAATGAATATTCGAATAAAGTACGTTATGTATTTTAAAAGGAATTAATGTTGGTATATTACTTTTATTAAACCCTACACACTGGAATTAAGCATTCTTATTTTAAGTATTATTTAAAAATCAATTTTGTGTTTAAAAACCATTTTTATACATACCGAATATCGATTATTTTAAATAAAAAGTGGTATTTTTAAAATTTATTTTGAACCCTTTTTCTTATAATGTATGTCTTATGAGATAATTTTTGTTACAAAAGATAATCTTTATATTTTTAAAAAATATATGAAGAAACTACATTTAAAGTATTATTTTGCTATAACTCAAAATCAACTTTTTTCTTCAAAAAGTATAATGACTTTTCGCTAAATAGAATGTTAGGTAAGTATAAAACTGCAAATGAACTTTTCAAAGTCCTAATACAAACATACTCATATTTACTATTCAAACTTTCATATCATTTTTCAAAATTTTAATTTCAGCTAAAAAAATACTTCATCTATATACTGCATCAAACGTAATTAAATTTTAATGGAAAAATAGTACACACGTGAAATGTACTATTTTATTACTAGTGCAATGGGATGGAAAAGTCGATAATAAGTTTAAATAATAATAACTTAAAATTAAATATTGAATAGCTTAAATACTTAAACTAAATAGAAAAGTTTAAATAATAATGCCACCACTACATATATTTTTAAAAGAAAGAGAAATAGAAAGAAAGAAATGAAGAGAGTGAGAAAAAGTGAGAGGCAGAGAGAAAGAGAGAGAGGCAGAGAGAGAGAGAGAGAGAGAAAGAGAGAGAGACCAGGAACTCTGCAACTCGCAGAAGGCAAAAGCGCTCGATGCGCGATTTTTGTAGCTGTCGATGCGCGAGCGCGGCGTCAGCTTGCCATCGTCGTCATTGTCCTCTCAATATTTTTTGTTCATTTGTTAGTAGATAGATAGATAGATAGATAGAGTTTATTATTGCACAATTTAGTACAAACAGTATTAAAGCATAGAGAACGATTCGAGAGAGACAATCGTTAATCGTCAGATGATGCGGGCCAAATAAGGAAAGTTTAAGAAAAAGAGTAGAACTGTCACTGATTTTAAAAATCAAATGAAGAGTTACAAAAATAACAAATAAGAAAGTTATTTAGAAAAGAACAAAAAATTAAGTTAAGTTAAGATATTGATTCTAAAATAGTCTTACTATAGCTAGACTTACTCTACTAAATTCACAAAATATAAGTAAAATATTTTTTACTTCTAAAAATAGTAGAGTATAATATTGATTTACATAAAGTTTTTGCACTTACTATACATAAAGTTTTTGCACTTACTATAAATAAAGTTTTTACACTTGTTATACATGATTTTGGCATGTTTGAGTGATGTATATTAAGTTCTAAGTTTCCCATATTGCCCATAGTTAGAAACCTTGAATTTTGACTTTCATGTTTATACTTACCACGGGTTTTTGAGCCAACTAGTTGATCAATTTTTACCAGACAGGGATAATACTCCTTGAGAGTAGCATTATAGATGCATCGGATTACATTTTTGAAAAAAATTAATAACAAATTAATAGTTATTTTTGTGCGTAAATTTTTTTTTTTTTAATAAATGATAAAATATTTAAAAGCGAATAAGGTACGCAAATATGTGGGTAAATTAATTTGTTATTAATTTTTTTCAAAAATATAATCCAATGTATCTGTAGTGCTACTCTCAAGGAGTATTTTAAGCTTACTAGGAGAGTGTCAGGGTTCCAGATCACGGATTCGGCTCGAACTTTGGGATATGTTTTTAGATATCATAATATGAAGAAAGCCAAAATATTAAACTTTATTGGTTCGAAAAACACGAGTTATACATATCTTCATGTTCAGTTTCAGAAAATGTTAGAAAAAGGTGCTACTCGTTAATAGTAAATAAAGAAAAGAAAAAAAAATAAAAAAAAAAAAGTAGAACTAAGTGAGCAACGAAAAGTTTAATAAAATGGTATATATTTGTTATATCTATACGAGTTCTCGCAATAAACATAATTCTCTCATTTTCCCTCTTCTTTCAAATAACCATTCAACAAAAAGGCGTTCCTCTATACATTTAATTTCCCGATGCACGTGGGGTACAAACATATGCAACCGTCTGAGAATAAAAGTGAAAAGTGAAAAATCTGAAAAGTCACATTCATAGTCTGAACAAAAAGCAATACAAAAAGACTGAAAAGCGGAGAGTAAGAGAGATAGAGAGAGAGGATCGATGCCGGAAAAGGTGGGTAGAATGAACGGAGGTGCTAGATAAAAACACTGTGCTGCTTCCATCTCTTTTTAAGCAGGAAATTTATCTTGGTTGTGTCTTTTGTAGAGAGACAAACTGTTGCTGCCGTTTATACCATTTCGGTGAACTTACACCATTTCGTTGAATTCAAAAGTAAATTCTTATAGACTTATTAGTTTTCAACTGTAATTAAAACTTTTGATTTTGGTTTATAATATAAATGTTAGCTTCATAAGCACATTATTACATTAAATTAGTTTGTAAATAAAAAATTTGTTCAAATTAATACAAATTTGGACAATATCTTATTACGTTATACATTTTTGTCATTTTTGAAAGCTAAGAATAAGGCATGATTCTCGTAAAATCTCGGCTTCAAGCTTCAAGCTTAAATGTATTTACAAAGGATTTACAATTTTAGACTAACAAGGATTCATGCTTAGTCTCATAATTTTGGGCATTAAACAAAGTCTTGCTTTGCCCAATAAAACAAATCTCTTAAAATCATGATCATTATAATAAACTAAAACTTTAAATATTAAATAATTACATTTTGAAAAACTAAATCGTATTTTTAAATAAGTAATCAAAACCTTAAATAAAAGAAACACAAGCCCCACATTTTTCATATTTATTAAACTTTTCTGTTAAAATCTCTCCAAAGCCACTAAAAAAAAAGAATCGCCAAACCTCGCGGATCTCAACAAATACTCCAAAACAATGTCTACCAAGCCATCGGGAACCAGTGAACAGACTAAAGCGGAAAAATAATACAGCCTGGACGGGGAAACTCATAAGCGAATGAGGGAAGAAGCGCGGGCTGAAAGAATCGCGTGTGAGACAATGCGTGAAAAAAAAAGGGGGGCAAAAGAGGCAGCAGCGCCGAGAGAGAGCGACAATGGGAAAAGAAAAAGGAAATGGGGAAGGAGAGAAAAAGGGAAGGATAATCCTTAATGAAAGTCGGCGACACTGTCTGATCCCCGATCTCCCCCTCGCGATACTCGACGAACTCGCGCGATGACTGTATAACCCTATGTGACCCACACGAGCACCAGCTTCCTGTAGGTGCACTTTGCGCGCAGGATTAAAGGAGAAGGCATCAAAGACGATCGCCTACTTTACACAATAACGCTGGATTTGTAAACGTAGTTCTCGCTGGCTGGCTGTGTGTGCGTAATTCTTTCTTGCTTGCTCTCTCGGAATATCGTGTGCGCTTCTTCTTTCGTCCTGCATTCCGAGGCGGAGGGTTTCTGGCTCGCTACTTTGTTTGCATATTCATGCGTGCACTCAAATGCACAAGCAAATAAATACAAACAAACTGCTAAACTCGCGGGCATACATGTGTGCGCGGTGTTTGCACAAATATTTGAAGCCAGGATGAGCGTGCACACATTTGCGTATTCGCGAGGCGTATTCTGAATTTGTTTGAGTGAAACTTTCCTTATGTGAACAGGGCTGAATTCGATCTTTACTGCCAATTAAAATCTCTTATTTTAATTGAAGTTGGATTTCAGCGAAAGTTTTGCCTTTGTTTAAGAGAGTACATGTTTGCATTCAATAACAGTTAAAGTTACTTTTTAGTTTCATAATTTTGCACAATAACAGTAAAATTAAATATTTACACAGATTCAAATTTAAAAAAAAAAAGGAAACAATACACATCCACAAATGCACAAAGACTTTACATTCACACAGATACTTAAGCATTGTCACACACTATACCGATCTTCTATCAAAGTCTCATTTACCGTCCTCGCCCTCGCCCTCTTCCTCTCTCATTTTACGCATCGTTTTCTCTTCCCTTCCGTCACACTTCGGTTCTCGTTCGTTTGCTTCTTTTAATACACGCGGCGCACGCAGCTCTTTTGCTATTTTCAGAAGCGGTCGAGCTATTGTCGCGCTCGAATCCCCCTGCACGCACGAAGCAGAATGGAGAAAGAGAAAGAGAGAGAGAGAAGTCGTTTTCAGGGGCTTTACCAACTCGCGCGTCGACTTTTTAAAGCCCTTATTCCTTTCGCTTTCGCGCCGAGCGCGCAATTATATCGGCTGAAACACCTTTCCCGTTATGCAGCGATGATATTTTCGTTTAACGTTACGCGCTATTTGCGAGAATATTTAGAAAGTGCATTGTGGTTCTGATGTAATCACGAAAATGTCTTTAAATGCTTTATGCTGCGATGCTGTTCGCGAGTGCTGTGATTCATTAACGCAAGCCTGAAAAACAATATTATATTCTTCAACAAATATTTGATATTACGTATTTATTAATTGTATAGTTAATTTGATAAGCAAAGCAATATTTTTTACACTTAATTAATCATTTAGTTTTAAATACCATTTAGAAGTTGAGAAAGAACGATGCCCACGACCATATAGGAAACCGGCCCCCAAAGATCAACGTATAAAAATAGAGAAATGACTACATAAAGTTTTCACCCCCTTTATCACTATAAATCATAAACATTTGCAATTTCATAAACTTTGCACAATTTTTTGGCGCGTTCAAAGGTTCAAATGAAAGGTCGTTCAAATGGCTTCAAAATGTAGCCCTTTCGAATTCAGGGCCGCAACTACATGAGGGTGAAATATCGCATAATTCGATTAACACTCTTCATCCCCCGGCCGTTTTTTAATTTTTTGACCATTGTTTGCACAATTTTTTTTTGCAAAAAAGTTATGTAAATCGACGAGTCTGCTAAAAAGTCGAACTATGCGATATTTCACCCTCATGGGGTTGCGGCCGTGAATTTGAAAGGGTTGCATTTTGAAGCCACTTGAACGACCTTTCATTTGAACCCTTGAACGCGCCAAAAAAATTGTGCAAAGGGTTTAAATCCAAACCCTTCAGTATTTAGGCTTTTTTTCTCAAAGTCAGTATTAATTATTTTTCATCGAAATAGGGGCGCGGCCCTGAAATAAAAATTATGTATATTCTTGTCTTTTTAGCAGACTCATCGATCTACATAACGTTTTGCAAAAAAAATTGTGCAAACATGGACAAAAAATTAAAAAACGGCAGGGAGAGGAAGGGTGTTAATCGAATTATGCTATATTTCACCCTCATGGGGTTGCGGCCCTGAATTTGAAAGGGTTGCATTTTGAAGCTACTTGAACGACCTTTCATCTGAACCCTTGAACACGCCAAAAGAATTGTGCAAAGTTTATGAAATTGCAAATGTTTACGATTTATAGTGATAAAGGGGGTGAAAACTTTATGTAGTCATTTCTCTATTTTCCCTCCACTTAA
>JAPYZA010004524.1:0-13386 GCA_030522685.1 Eupelmus azureus | reverse complement strand
TATATATATATAAATTATATATATATATATATATATATATATATATATATATATATATATATATATATATATATATATAAATGTAAGATTATGCGATTGTAATAATTATGCAATTTCATGGCATGGTGAATATTTCTATTATTTATAGAGCGAAGGAGATAAGATGACTGTTTTGTAACCGTTAAACCTTTATTCTCTTGATGCTGAAATTTGGATATATTTGACGTTGGATATATTTAAGAAAATTTTGATGACCTCAAAGGATTATAAAAACTTTGACTTTATATTATAAGAGAAGTTAGCTTTTAATGTAACGACGTCAAACAGTTGACAAAAAGCGATTCCGAGAAGAAAGATTATGTATGAAATATAAAACTACCTTAGAAGTCTCCTAGCGTAAAGATATTCTATTAATATACAAAATATTATATTAAAATGGATTATGTCTACACATCCAAGATTTATAAATTATAATGTATAATGTCCACTGTGCTGCATTCAATAGACTTGCCTAGAGCCCACCCGACCTAAGGACCAAAGGCACAATCACATGCATCTAATAAAGTCTTGAAAATGCTTCTACTAATATGTATTTTAATACTTTACACAATGCTCTATAAGTCATCATTTTCGTACCATTAATATTAATTTGATCATTTATTTTATTTCATATACTACTACACCAAATAAAAAGCTTTTAGAAATGCAGTATTTCCATTTATTTATATAAGTTTGTTTATACAAAATATTTTCTGTAAAACCATAATTAATCAATTAATTTGGTAGGATAAAAATTAAACTGCAAATCTTACTTTTCCTTCTCTTAAGGACGTTCATTCGCAAAATCAAAAGCCAATATTTTTGCATAAAACTAAAGTATTTTGATTGTAGAGTCTATATGATAATTTCTAGGATAGGTTAACGATCAAAAAAGGAAGATCAGAGATTTTAAAAAACGGATTTTTCAAATGTATTAATACAGAGTCTTAAGTTGGCATACGTTTTTATTTTAAACATTTTCATATTTTTTGATAGAAAAAAAATATATATATATATATTTTATAAACTATAAAGAAACTAAATCCATTTAGAAAAATTGGGGTTGTCAAAAATTTGAAAAAATATACTTTTCAATATAAATAATATTTGTTATTTATTAGTGTTTTGTAACAGTTTACGAAATAATCAATAGATAATTTTCTTTTATTTACCCTTTTTATAACTTTACATGAAAAAATATCTCTAATAGTACATGGAGCTCTTCGAGGCACCCTTTATTTTCGCCCCTTAGCGAGAGAGCTTCCTTAAAATATAAATTAAAGAAATAAATTTTTGAAGCTATTATACGATACAGTTGCTCAAGGAGGAAATAATATAGAAAATATGCTGGCTGCATCAACACAGTAGGTATAAAAATAAAAATTCATAAATTAAAATAAATAAATAGACTTAATTCCCACCTCAACACATTTATTCTCACCTCTGGTCGCCTTTTGGTCAAGCTACTCTTGAAGGTTCCAGTTAGCGCCGTATTTACAAGCAATGGACCCTGCTGGAATCTGCTCTGAATATTGAAGGAACTACCCGTCTTCGCTGCTTGTATAGCGAACCACGATAAGTTCATTAACATGTTAACGTTTAAGAGAGCTTATGTTTTATTTTTGTCTATTACGTACTTAATTCGATCTTTTGTTTTTATTCCTTACCTGCACGACACTATTTATCCTCACCAATCCCGAACCACCCACACGGAAACCTTAATCATCGATGGCCGCCTAAACAGGAAAAACCTCTTCACCCTGATTCTCTGCTTCTCTTATTAAACATTACTTACATTACTTCAGCCCCTTCCTCAAACCAACATTAAAATAGTTATGCCATTTAAAAGATATATTAATTTTTTATATGATTCGTTTTCTAAATATGATCAATCTCATATTAATAAAAAAAATCTCAAAGAACTCATCTAAGATAAAACAGTTTAACTGTGATCGAAATTTCAGATGGATTAATGCAAATTTATTCCAGTTATCGTATAAGATCAGACAGTGATTCATATTTATAAATAATATTTTCTCAAAAATCATATTATTTTTAATAACTAAAAGTTTAAGTGATTATAGTACGTGTGAGGCAATCACTAGAGGTATGGATCATCGTTCTTGCCTTAATAACTTACTCTATTTTGATTATAGCCTTAAAAAGGGTCGAAAAGTTGCACTAACACTGTTTAAATTCCATTAAAAAGATAAATGTGCCAATTTTCACTCATTTATAGTGTACTAAATTCGCCCTAATTCCATTCATCACTTTTTTTTATTATAGATATTATGTATGTTAAAAAAAGTATTTATTAAATATAAATAGGAATATTAACTTTACAAACAAAAGACTATGGACTTTTAAAATGATTGAAAGATTCTATATTTAATGATTTTAGTTTTAACAATACATTTAATACAATATGGTATAATTACGATTTGAGAATTTCATTTTTTTCATTTTATTTCAGAAGTACATTATTTCTTACAAAATTTCATTGCACACAATTAAATAGTTATTGTTATTTCAATATTTTAAAAATTAAATAATTAGGAAATATGGAAAAATACTCATAATTTAATTAGACAATTTTTTATTCATTTCAGTTGTTTTGAAATGATACAGAGTAGAATTGTTTTTGCAGAATAAACAGTCTAAATTAATTTTAATGAGTAGTTTAAAAACTGTTTAAAAAATGTTCATTTCATACGCTATAATTATACAAATAACTATTTTTACATCTATTTAACCAAAGCTTTTAATTAAGCCTTGATAGAATTCTAATCGGTCTGTGCAATATAGCACAAGAAACGGAAATGACTTTGATTTTCAATTAATAAAGTAACCAGTACCTATTTTGTAACAAAAATAACTTGATAATTCAGACCTCCTGTTGACAAGAATACAACTTGGATCGAGAAAACTTTAAAATTTATTTAAATACATCAACTGTTCGATAGTAGCTGTACAAGCTCACCTAATGCTTCAGCATCTTCATCGAAAGTCGATTACATTCCTGATATTAAATTCTATTCATTGCTTAATTTGAAGATCATCAGATCTGAAATAAATTAATAAAAATTGTTAAAAAAAAATAAATATCAATAAAAAAACATTTTTTTTATTACTAATACTTACATTGTCCACATCATCTTCATCATCATCACTAATTTCGTCACCAAACTCTATATCTTCATCAAAACCATCTTCCACAAATGTGACAGTGTCATTGATACGAACTGAAAATAAAATATTTTTGACATGTAATAAAGTGCTAAAAAAATATAAATTAATAAAAAATTTAAAATAATTTTACCTGTTTCAGGGAATTCTCCATAAGTTTTCAAGTTTCTTGCTTCGTCGGCAGTATATTTCAAAATAACGTCTGCTTTGGCATCTTGATAATCTCGCAAACCAATAAGTATAATGTCTCCTTGATTGATCCATACTTTTTTACGTAGCTTTCCACGAATGTGACACAATCTTTTGACACCATCAAAGCACATTGCTTCTAATCGTCCATTACCTAGCATTTTTGTAACTTGTGCATATTCTGAAGTCAAAACAAAATATAGAATTAATAAATTATAAGTTGAAATTTCTGAAAAGCTATGATTCATACAAAGGAAATTTCTATACTGCATCACTCACCTTGACCATCTTCTTTAAACACCAACTCTCGTTTTTCTGTTTCATTTTCGTTCTTTCCTCTCCTCCTGTTTTTACCTCCCTTTCCTGAAGAAGTTAATTTTAAAAAGTCAGAAAGAATACTAAGGAAAAATATGTTTATATAAATTCACATTTGATACTTTCGAAGCGTGTGTGTGTATGTATACGTAGGTGTAACGAAGAACGCACAATTGACAAATATAGGTTACCTTAAATCGACCACAACATAATTGCAACTTCACAGTCCAAAAGTATCAAAAGTTAAATTTTTAGTTTAAAAAAGCATTAATGGTAATATTAGTAAATTTCTCTTAGTGTACTTACCCTTATTCTTCGGCATGATGAGCAGATATTAAGAAGAATCACTTAAGAGTAACAAACAGTTGTCGCATCAGCTCCTCAGTGAGCTCTGAGCTAATCTGCCATGCGAAGGGGAAAAGGAAGTACTACCCAAATCGTCGAAGCGTCACACAACTATTAACAAAATTCAAAATTTCTATTATCAATATTCTTTGACTACAACAAGTTGAATAAATATTTTTCGTAATTTTCATCAATTTTTTTACCAATATTTATTCCTTATATAGAAATAAACATTTTTCAAGAAAACGTTAAATGCCATTTTGACTAAACCTTAGCGTCCTGTTGTTGTATCGATCATTTTATGATTTCGCGGGCATTTCAAATTATTTAATCGATAAACTGAAAAAACACAAGTTTTATTATAAATTTTAGTTCTAACAATTTAAAATAACACACTAACAATTATTTCAGATGGTAAATGATTACAAGGTTCGTATCTGTATTATTATTAACGAAAATTTAGCTTTGAAACATCAAGGTGACCAACAGAGCAACAGTCGCTTGGCGACTTTAGTAGGCGTTGACGTTTTAGCAATTTTGTGTTTGTCACATAGCAGACGAAATGCAAACTAAATAAAAAGCGTTTCTGGTGTATGTGCAGTCCAGAAAATGGACTCGTCCGCAACAACAATTTAAAATAAACGATAATGATCAGAAGTATATCATCAAAGTGAATTTTTACTTTTAAACTAGATATTGGGTACAATAAAGATGGATCTCGTTCACTTTTCTCAAGACTCAAAAGCAACTGTAAACAGACTTCAACATCTTGGTTTTGGATCAACTCTTTTTAATAGTTTAATTAGAAATTTGTAATATGCTCATTAAATGTAAATTAAAAATAGTATTTACATTTTGTCCATGTTCGATATCTAAGTAGGTCACTTATATAATTATTATTACTATCAATTGTTCACTTTAAAGAAATAAATAAGTAAATGATATTTTTTTTTAGATGACTCAAGAAATTACAAGTATGGGTGAAAATTTAGAATGTGGTGATTTTACTTTTTATAATGATTTTGATTCTGCGAATCTTGCCAAGGTTGAGAATGTTGAAATTGACAAGGCTGAAAATGGTATATATAATTAAATCACTCTATTGTTTTTCCAAATGAAGTTTAAAAGTATGAAGCTCTATTTATCTCTACAAACTATTCTTTTATTGTTACTGCTGATGATTCGGATATTTTAATATATTGATTCTTAAAGCCTAAAAGAGGGATGTATAAAAATTAAAATGTCTGAATCATCAGCAGTAACAATAGAGGAATAGTTTGTGGCAATCAATAGAGTTTGTTTTTTTTTTTAAGAATGGCATATTATTATAAATTATTTAATTATGTAAAGTATTTATACTTTACATAATTAAATGCTAGTATACTGAAATAATTATGAAAATTCGATTATGCAGGAAAAAATGAAAACAATAAAACTAATAAAAGTACTTCAACAAACGAACTTCCTAGTTATGAATTTAATCTTTGGACAAAACAGGATTGTCAGGGGACAGAATACCAAAATAACAACAGGACTTGGTTTTACTTTGGTATTAAAGCCCCAACTCCGAATGTTTTAGTTAAGCTGAATTTAGTTAATTTAAATAAACAAGTAAAAATGTTTAGTCAAGGAATGTGCCCTGTATTTAAGATAATACCAGGACATCCTCATTGGGAAAGGATAAAAGAGAAGCCAACTTTTATTGTAAGTATACCATATTTCAAAGTTTATGACATTCAAATAATATGAATAATGAAAACAGTACAATTTTTTATTATTTCAGGCTGATGATAAAAATAATGAATTTGTATTATCATTTACTTTTCGGACTCCAGAAAGTCCCAATGCTATTATATATTTTGCATTTACCTACCCATTTTCTTACACTGACTTACAAAATTATTTAAAGAAACTAGATTCAAAAATGACAAAACAAAAGACACATTTTCCAGATGATGTTTATTATCACAGGGAGTGTGCCATAAAATCATTAGAAGGAAGAAGACTAGATGTTTTGACAATAAGTTCATATTACAATATATTGCCAGAAAGAGAGGCCAAGATAAAAGACTTATTTCCAGAAGATGAAAAGAGACCTTATAAGTTTCGAGATAAAAAAGTAATTTTTGATTTGAAAAAATTTTACAAGTACTTAAAAATTTATTTCTAATGTTTGCTTTTAAATATTTTCAGATAATTTTTATTAGCGCCAGAGTTCATCCAGGAGAGACACCTTCAAGTTTTGTTTTAAATGGTTTTTTAAATTTATTATTAAATCGTGAAGATCCAATAGCTGTTACACTTCGTCGACAGTATGTTTTTAAATTAATACCAATGCTGAATCCAGATGGAGTTGCTCAAGGTTACTATCGTATGGATACAAGAGGAGTTAATCTTAATCGATTATATCTTAATCCTTCTAAATTGGATCATCCAACAATATTTGCAGCTAAACATTTACTTAGGTACTAAAATGAAAAAAATAATATTTATTTTAGTCAATGTTTACTTTTATTTAATCACATTAAAATTCTAGATATTATCATAATTTATATAATCTGCCAGAGGATCTTGCTCCTGTTCCTGAAGTAGTTCTTAAAAATAAGAAAGTAAATACGATAGATACAAGTTCTGTTAGTAATTTCCATTCTATTTCAAATGAAACAAATAAATTACTTCAAAGGGTAAATTTTATTAATAATTTGATTAAAAAAAAAATTTTAGTTTATACTAATAACAAATTGATTAATAGGTAACTTTAATGTCTCTTGAGGAAAAAAACAAATGCATAGAACAAGGAAGTCGTGCTCGAAATTGTTTAATCCAAGCATCAGATAAATCAGTGGGTAAGTTTTAGTTTGAACTATTTTAGAATAATGTGATTCAAAAATAAATGATTGATAAAGTTTTGAATTATTATTGTATTCGTAATTATAGCAAAAAATCAAGAATATTTGGAAAATCAAAGTAAATCTGTTGAATCTACAGAAAATATTGAGAGCAAATTATCATGTTCAGTTGATAGTAAAGACTCACCTCAACCTTTAGAAGAGTCTGGAATATTTTTATACCTTGACTTTCATGGTCATGCATCTAAAAAAGGAATTTTCATGTATGGTAATCATTTTGATGACCCAGAAGATTCTTCAAGCTGTATGCTATTACCTAAATTAATGTCGATAAATAATCCTAATTTTCACTTTACGTCTTGTAATTTTGCCGAAAAAAATATGTACCTTATGTAAGTATTAATTACTAAAATCATAATTATAATATTATATATCAACTAATAGGAAAAAATTAATCGTTTTAGTGATAAAAGAGACGGCATGTCTCGAGAAGGTTCAGGTCGAGTTGCTGTATACAAATTATTTGGTTTAATCCATAGTTATACCTTAGAATGTAATTATAATACTGGACGATTGGTTAATAATGTACCTGCAAGAGTCAAAGAAGGGTATAAACTTCATGGACAATTATATGTACCGCCTAAATATAATCCTTCAGTTTTTGAAGAGGTAAGAAGAATTATTGTGTATACATTTTTACAAGGTTTAAAATTTTTATAAATTAAAAAATAAGAAAAGTCAAATTTATATTAACTTTTTAATCAAAGAAAATTTGATATTATATACTTGATTTGCTATACTGAATCTGTCAAAATAAGTAAAATAAGTTAAAAATTTTTTTTTCTTTTACAGGTTGGTGCTGCACTTGGTCCATCAATTCTTGATATGACTGGTAGTAATCCTAATAGTCGAGTACCAAATAGTCAGTACCGATCACTAAATGGTCTGAAATCATATTTGAAATTGATATCTACTACTAATAGTTATCAATCATCACTGAACAAACCTTTGCATAAGGTAAATCTTTCAGACACAGAAAATGATGTTATTGATGTTAATGATGTTGCAAACGCTGAAATAAGACAATGCATTCTATGCTGACATTAAAATATTTATAAAATAAATGCTAAGCCAGTTATCGTGCCTTAAGGCAACTATTAAATACTTACTAAGTAGTAATAAGTACTTACAAAAGACTTTAAACTAATTTTGTTAATTTTAATAGTAGAAGTATATAATTATTTATTTTGATTAAGTCAAATTCTATTTCTATCATAACTTGTTAAAAAAGATTGAAATAATTTAAAAAGTTTATCGAATTTAATAAGGAAATAGTTTAAAGAAACTTAGTAGAATATAAACTAAAACTTTTTAGAATAGCTATATTTATATGTATAATAATTTGGTTTAAACATTCATTTAATAATTATTTATATTTTCTTTAAAATTTGAAGGGCTTCCTTGCACTTGTTTATAAAGAAAATTTTAGAATGAATTTTAAATGATTGTTTTCATACTGCGTAATAAGTACATAGTAATTTGTTTTTGTAACGATTTTTCAATTTTGGATTAAAAGGATGGAGTGTGACAGGGATAAAATCTGTTTACAATTACTATTTTTTACTCAAATAAGTAATCTTAGATTTAAATTGGTTGTAGATAATTATAATGAAAATTTGAATGATTTTCTCCTTTCCCACTCTTCCCTGTATTTATGCATTTGCAATTATAACATATCAGTAGTCCATAATAACGAATTAAAATATGTATTAGATACTCTTCTAATACATTAAAATTATTATTGTTAAATTTAAATTTAATGCAACTGTCACGTATGCGAGCACGCATACGTGTCGCTTGCACTAGCGCGCGCATTCCCGCAGGTTAAATGATCAAATATTTAAGGAATCAGTATCTAGAATGAGAATTTCAAAAAGAATTGTAATGTTAGATAAATTAAATTGAGACATATTTTTTCATATTAAGGACTATTGATAAATGCACAATTACATTTTTGTATTTATACAAGCACAGATATTTTGTAAATTATTACACTTTTTTTATTAAAAAATACATGCAATTCACTAAAACATGGTATAAAAGCAATATTTTTATTTTACAAAATTATTTCTATTTATAGATAGCTGGAAAGACTGTAGTATAGCAAAAGGCATAATATGCTTACTGGATATCTTGATAATTTATATAATTCTCACGCTTTGTTCCTCATAACAAAATGTGATTGACTGAAAAATTGACGTGTTCAGTACCTCAACAAATAAATTTATATAAAAAATGAAAAAAATATGTATAGTATATAGTAACGTTTACGCTATATATATATATATATATATATATAAAGTTCTTTTGTAGAAAAGTGTTAACAAATATAATACTTTTATACTCATTAATTTGTTTAATTTTTATATTCCTGCTTATTTCTCTTATTTTTCAAAATAATCACTTTTACGCGTATCTAAGTACGTATTAAGAAAATTAAATTTTTGCCAAGCATGATTTGTAGTTAAATCGAATACTTATTTCTTCAGGAGAAATCACCAAAGCATTAACTTTGCAGAACAATGGCGCTGATCTGTCTCGGTCTCCGCAAGATTCGGCATTCGATGAACTAATTGAAAAAACACCATCGAAAACCAGTACGACTTCGGCAGTGAATAGTCCAACATCAAAAGATGAAACTTTTTCAAACGATAAATGCCGAAAAATTTTTCGTACTGCCCATAATATTATTGGATCCGTTGTAAAAATTAAAAATACAAAAAGATCTCGCCAATTGACTAACCGATCTGTTCCTACAGAAATTAAAAGAAGCAACCGAGAGACCAAAATCGTAACAGCAAAAATTATTACAAAACCCGCGCAGCCTAAATGCCAGCTAATAACGACGCACAAAAAAATCGTTTCAGATCCAAAGACAAAATGTCCCTTTAAAGGTGTGGAAGTGACTAATAAAGTAAAGATAGTAGAAAAAAGTATAACAGTCAAACTGCCGTTAAAAAACTCGATGATTAAGTCGACGATTTTCACGAAAAGAGCCGCTGTCATTAAAAAGCAAGGACCACAAAAATTGAAAACTAACGCACTGACCAAGATTCGGACCAAGATTCATAAATTTCAATCAGAACTTGGCGAATCGTCAAAGATTAAGCCCATCAAAATTGTCAACACTTCGCACACCAAGCAGAAACGCAAAAAAAATGGTATAATTAAAACAAAAAAACACTCTCCGAAACATAAAAGCCCGAAAAAGTCTTCCAAAACCTGATCAATTATACAAAAATAGAACAATAATTTATATATATACATGTTTGTATGTAATTTCATTTGTTACTATATATTTTACACTATGTCTGATGTATTGAACACTTATTACAAATTGTTATTGGGTTATTCTATGTTGTCATTTCTTATAAAATAACAACTATATATCTATACAAGTATAGACTTAAAAAAACGCAAAATGATAACAATTTCACTCAATAAAAATTGAAAAATATATTCAATTTTTAAATTATCAAAATGTAATAAATCACTCTAATAAAAAATAAAATCGAGTTCTTATTGAAAGTTATCTCAAACAATTCGTATGTTTGAGAAAATTAATTTAAAATTTTCTGATATGTCAATGATTATTTTTTATCATCATATCATATAATACTAAAAATGTATGCTCATTCGAAAATTGCTAAAATTATTAATGTGTCTATAAGCAATTTTTTTTGTTCAATACTAACATTTATTTATTTAAAAAAAATTAAAATTAATCACAATAAAATTTGTTACATTGCATTTTTGGGAACAAGTAATAAACTTATTTATTATTTATTATTTATTTTAAAGTAAATTATAAAACATTTCATTGTTTAATATTAGAACAAGTAATATTGATTATTAATTTTTTAATATTTAATATTTGAAGATGTTGATAATACCGCATCTTTAAATGAACAAATTGAAATCTACTAAATCCATAAACTTAATATCGTTAAACTCATCTTTTTATTTTACGGTCCACATTACATATAACAAGATTATTAGGTACTTATAAAAAATCGTTAAACTTCTTGGAATCTTTAACAATAACCCCCTCTAAAAATTACAAACTCTCATCCAACAATAAAAAAAACCTAACAAAAACAAATTCATCAGCGTCGATCCCGCATCACTCGCGGCTCAGAAAAGCAAAGTGACCATTCAGCTCCGGTCCCCCACCAGCGCAGGCAGCGCGCGCTTAGTCGCCAGACACGAAAGCAGCCTGCGCTGGCGGCGGCGGCGGTGGAGGCAGTCGACGCCTTCGTAGCCAGGGAGTAGTAGTCGTTCACGAGTAGGTCGCTTGGTAACGTACTAGCGCGCCTACGTCTTTGTTCTCCAGGTGTGGGAGGTGAATTTTTCCTTTTTGGAGAACATTAGTAAAAGAATTTTCAGAAAAGGAGGATGAAGAAAATGACGACGGCCTCGGCGAGGTTTGCGCTTTTTGCGATCATGGCGTTGGGATTCGAAACAGGTGAGTGGACTCGCGGCTAGCGCGCGGACATTGTAATGTTGTTTCGCGGTGAGCGAGAGAACCGCTTTAACGACACGCGCTCGGCGTCTTTTGGGCGGGGCTGACGATCGGTATGAGTTACTTTTTGGGCTGGGATCGCGGATCGATTTTTTTTTTCGAGCTTTCGAGATCGGTTTGCTCGATTGTTTTGATACTCGGATGGAGCGGAATGTTCAAAAGGAGCAATGCTGATTAAATCCTGGGTAACAGGTAGCGCTTCTGTCTACCTATGATTACCTGGCTACCTTTTCTTACACGCTTATGAATCTTGATTTTAAAGTCGAGTTCCTAAAATCGGATCCTTCGATTTATTTTACTTGAAAACGGAATTGGCGGATTACGACCATTTCGGGTAACGATTTTTGGATATTTTCATCATTAGTTTTCTAAATAATTCAATTTTGTTGATCATAATGATTTAGTTAAATGTCTGTTTTGTTTATTTATGTTGCTTGTACTTTGAGATTTTAGTATTTTACGAAATTGTATTTATGATCCACTAATCGATATAGAGTGTGGTAACTAGTTCCGAACAATTAAAAATCGGTATTATATATTTTTATTATACTGTAGAAAAAATATTATGTTTTCTATAGAAACATACATAATATTTATAAAGAATGTTTCTTATCAAATGGAACACAGTAGCACAAAAAGTGACAAATAGTTTAGCTTTTGAAAACAGCATTTATTGATAGTCTGATGGAAAACACTAAGAATTAAATATTTTTTCGACGATATAGTAAACATATATATAATACTGACTTTCAAGTAGTTGCAACTAGTTACAACACTTCATATTCACCGCGGATAGGTCTTTAGAGTTTTTTTACAATAAAAATATAGAAGAGTTATAATCTGTGAAATGTGGACATTTTTGGTCTTAAGAAAGGGTTAAGAAATTTTTGAAACGTTAATGATAACCATAACATTTACTGTCTGTTAAGGTAGAATAATTTACTTTTTTATTTAGTAATTTAAAAAGTATAAAACTTTTAAGAAATTTACTCTTTATAAAAATGGCGAAATAAACTATTTTAATATAACAAAAACTTTTAACTATTTTAATATAAAAACATTTTAATACAAAAAACATTCTCATGAGAAAGCAACTGCCTTAAATAAAAAATAATAAATGCAACTTAAAAAACGTTACGAAATGCATTTTTTGTTAAAGCGACGAATTATAAGAAAAGTATATTTAAATTTGTGAAATGCAATGCAAAATTGAAATACGTTCCATATTCGTGTTTTTGTCTAGTAAAAATTAAACTTCTGAACATCGTGTTATTTGTGAATTTACTTAATGCATCTGCCAATACATACAAACTACGTTAGAGAGACTACATTATAAATAATAAGATTGGAAATAAAGTGACGCTGAAAGCTCGATCCTTTAATAATAAAAAATGACAAGTCCCTCTTAAATTTTTCACTTTCTGCTAATCTCAGATTTATTAGTCTATTTATAGAAAATCGTTACATTTCGCAGGGGCCTTAATTGCATCGGGCGACGGAAGTCAATGAATTAATTATAATTATCTTACGTGCACTAAATTCGGCCCCTCTCGGTACTAATTTCAATATACCTCGATCGAGAAATAGCTCAACTCCACTCAGCGAAACTATTTACCGCGATATAAACGTAAGCGCGAGGAATTTCATTTTTTATTCTAATTTGATGGCTTTAATTTACTCGTCATCTAGCTGAGAATATTAAGAAAGCATCCGAAATGCAAGTGCGCATCGAGCGGTTATGGATTTCGATTAATTTGCTCAGCGGCTCTGGAGTAAGTGGCCTATTTTACTAAAATTCAATTCTCTCTGAAGATAAGAATATTCTCTTAGACCCTTTAACTGGAGTAGAGCGAAAACGTTAAAAATTATTCGATAAATTTT
>JAPYZA010004523.1:0-21079 GCA_030522685.1 Eupelmus azureus | reverse complement strand
CTTGTATATTAATTCTTACCTTGCTATATAATATTGTATTTTTACTTTGTATGAAGGGCTTATTAGCCCGTTTAAAAATTTAAAATAAAAAAATAAAAATAAAAATAAATTTTAATCTCAAGCATGGCGTATGCCTTCTTCCATTTTTTTACTAATAGCTCATGCAGACTTTTACTTAAAGTTTGCAGAGTTTAGCGTACTCCGAAAGTTTGAGCATAGTCGAATAAGCCTGTTATAACTACACAGCAAGTAGAAAATAGCAGAAGAAATTGGCCTCGATTCGATCACTCTGTATGTACTGGAGAATGATAAGATTATACACAGTGAATAGTGGAGCGGCTTCTAATCTACACTACGTACATTGATATACATAAATGACATGAGTCTAATATTAAAGTTATTCACTGTTAGATTGTCTTTCACTGTGAAAATAATCCTCTGTATTTTTGGTATCTGGTCTTCATTTTTAGATGTCAGAAATCGATTCTCAAAGTCTCGTAATCCCTTTCTCGAACCGTCTGGCCTCTCCTTGTCAGTTCTGCTCCTTCTCAAAAAATTGGATATACTTCCGAAACGTTCATTAAGGAACTATAATAATTTATTAATCATAAATGAACATAAGAATTAATCTAACCAGGTAAGTGTGCGACATTTAGGTAATCAATCTTTACAAATTTTTTTTACTACTACAAAGGCTGACGGATCCTGCCCTTTATCTACTGCATTCGGTGCATAGACGCTTTAATAACTCAACTTTTTTACAACAGACGGCGATGCTCTCGATGGCTCGTTCTTCTACGTCCCTGGCCGTCGTAGTCCTGGATTATAGTAAAATCTTAAAAAATGATTGAAAACGCTTTTCAAAATAAACCTAATAGTTGTAAAATATTGGGAGCGCCGACACGCGGTGTATTGGATTGACAAAGGTGGATCGGTGATAGAAGTCGTGCTGCTCGCGGATAGTTCCGAGCGGAAAGAGAGCAAACGTAATTACAGCGAGAAACACGAACCCTCAGAAGAGCGGATAACCGCCGGAAAGTGCAATGTTATCATTAATCTATA
Source organism: Eupelmus azureus (assembly GCA_030522685.1). Classification (NCBI taxonomy): domain Eukaryota; kingdom Metazoa; phylum Arthropoda; class Insecta; order Hymenoptera; family Eupelmidae; genus Eupelmus; species Eupelmus azureus. The sequence continues at coordinate 20,017 of JAPYZA010004523.1, read as the reverse complement.
TCCCTATAATAAATATATACACGTACTTCCGATAAAAACTGCATATAGAGTGATTCTTGCGGCTTACTGATACGATCTAGAGTATGAGGAAAAAAATTAACACCAGATATGGAAATAAATGTAGAAAATAGTTTTTACCTCATAGAGAAAATCACAAATATTGTTTGATAATGTTTGTAACTTATTTTTTTATATTAATATTTACGATAACAAGAAAATATTGATTATTGAGTCTAAAATTTTAAAATTTTTCAAAAACAATATAACTCCTTGAAGAGCTTTCAGAAACATTCTGAGAAATCTTCTAAATTTTATCAAAACGATATTTTCATATAAAGCACACATAAAAAATGAATTGTTAATTTTATCAAAAAACTTTAATTCTTTTTTATTTAGTTCAACTTAGTTGTATAGTGTAAAAAATAAAAACTGAACATGAAAGATATTAAAATGTTAATTAAAATTAATTTAACAGTTTATAAAATTTTCAACACAACCAAAAAAAGTTATATAGGTAATTATCTAAATGTAATGTAAAGGTATCTAGGTATATTTTACGAATAGTAGTAGTTATGTGGTAACGGAAGCTTCGCGGTAAATAAACCGCTTCATAGTTTAAATACGCTCTAGCCTAGTTTGTATCCTTAAAATTAACCACGAAGATCCTGGCGGAATCGAGTATAAAATCCAACGCGATGGATAGCATTCATCATTTAGCGTTTGTCGTTTCATTAAGAGCGATAAACGCTTAGAAGGTTCTCTTAACTAATCATTATTACTAAAAGTTTGTAGTTCTTTTCAAGTTGAAATTTTGTAATTTTTAAAAATTGTAATTAACAATTGCTGAAATGGAGAAGAACCTGTTACTGCTGTTTGATCGTCCTAACGAGCCTATTTATGTACCAAAGGGAGATGAAAAAGTCAGCTTTGATGTCCCACCGAATTACTTGGTAAATTAACAATTTTTAGTGAATTTACTTTGATGTTTCACTTGGAAAACTTGGAAAACTTTATGAAAGTAAAGTCTAATACCCAAGGATGTAAGGTATACTGAATCTATCATTTCTTGGATTCTATTCGTGAAAATTTTTCGAAAAAATTATGGTAACTGTTGCTTATATAGTACTTTTTATTAATATTCCACTTTAAATAATTCTTACGACAAATTTATTATCTACTCTATTATCAAACATTAAATAATTTTCAAATATTTTTATATTTTAAAAAGTTGTTGAAGAGTTGAGTAGAATCCTGTAGGGAATGCCATACAGCAATCTAATAATTGTTTGATAATAGTTTGTTAGAAGCTGATGTTATCTGTTTTAAAAAAAAATGAAATAAAGTTTATTAATAAGATTGATATTATTGCTGCAAAGTTTTCTATCTAGTGAATAGATGATTATCTATTAAGTATATTCTACACTACCCAGAAATACTGAAAAATTTATAATAAATATGATTTTTACATTTCCTAGCCTGAAAAATATCAACCAGTGGCTCAAAGAATTTTGACTCGTTTTGGTAACGATGCTCTATCTTCCATTCCCATTAGACAAATTGCTATTCCCGACCTCAGCTTACCATTACAACTTAGCCGCTATGAAAAATTTTCATTATTCAGCCCTGCTCATCGCAAAATGGCAAATCGCCTAACAGAATTGTTCTTAGGTGTGTATTTTTCAATTTTTTTTTTTATTATTAATTTAGAAATGATTTTTTAGCATCTTTATTAAGCATTAGCTATTATAAGATTATTTACCATGCATATATTCAGAACTATTTTTTCTTAACTCTTCTTTTCAATTTCCTAAGGTATGCGTACTGTCGAAGATTTGATATCTCTAGCAGCTTATTGTCGTGATCGGGTCAATTCGCAGATGTTTGCCTACTCCCTCTCTGTAGCTATTCTTCATCGTCCGGACACGAAAAAACTTCGTCTTCCACAATATGCAGAAATCTTCCCTGACAAGTTCATGGATGGTCAAATATTACAACGAGCTAAGGAGAATTCAAATGTCTTACCTGAAGGTTCACGCGTAAGTCTGTAGTATTAACATTTCTATTATTAATATTATATTATGTGTACTTATTAAATTTCATTGATGGACGAATATTATAAATTAGAACTTAAAATATAGTTTAAAAATTTATCAAGCATTTAAAATATTACCCAAAAAATAAATAGTAAAACTTATTTGATAAATAAAAATTATATTTTTTATAGTTTCCAATTGAAATCCCCCTAGACTATACAGCAACGGATGCTGATCCAGAACATCGCGTAGCCTACTGGCGTGAGGACATAGGCGTCAATCTTCATCACTGGCATTGGCATCTTATTTATCCGATAAGCGGACCTATTCAGACGGTGAATAAAGATAGGCGAGGCGAGCTTTTCTATTATATGCATCATCAAATTATTGCCAGGTATTGCTTAATTTTTTTTTTTAATTGAAATAACTATTTTGAATTTTTAAATAATTAAGTATAACTAATCAAAATAAACGTAATAAGTATGAAATTCATGAACGTTCAACAGATACCCTTTTAAAAGTAAACAACATATTATCCATCTTTCTATAAAAAAAATGCTTATTCTAGATATAACATCGAGCGCCTGTGCAACAATCTTGGAATGGTTCGTCCCTTGGCGAACCTTCGCGAACCCATCCCGGAAGCTTACTTCCCTAAATTGGATTCAGTAGTCGCAGGTCGTGCCTGGCCATCTCGTCCAGCCAATTATAGACTCAGCGATGTCAACCGTCCCGTAGATCAACTGGTATTTACCATCAGCGATCTTGAACGTTCTCAGGAACTCATATACGAAGCCATTGATACGCGCCGGATTCGTAATGCGAATAATCAGATTATTCCTCTGGACGATTTTAACGGTATCGATATTCTTGGTAACATGGTGGAGGCTAGCATGTTGTCTCCGAACATGAACCTCTATGGAGATTTGCATAATAATGGGCATATGGCCATTGCTTACTCTCATGATCCTGATCATAGATATTTGGTTAGTTTAGATTTAATTAATTTTTGAGATCTTCTGTACTTCTTATGCGATTATTTACTTTATCGATCTAATAATGAATATTTTGATTAATTCATAATTAAAATTTAATTTTTATTTCTACTTGCATAGGAATCATTTAGCGTGATGGGTGATAACACGATTGCAATGAGAGATCCTATCTTCTATAGATGGCACGATCACATAAACAATATCTTCCTCCGATTGAAAAATAGTTTACCTGCTTATACACCACAGGATGTGAGGATTTTATTTATAATTAACTTACCTTATTCTGATATTAACTTAAATGATAACAATACTACTTTTTACAGTTGGTCTTCCCAGGTGTCTCAGTATTGGATATTCATATCAATACCCCAGGTTCTAATCCTAATACCCTAAACACCCACTGGACTAAAAGCGACGTCGATTTATCCCGTGGTATGGATTTCACTCCACGAGGATCTCTCTTTGCTCGTTTGCAACATCTTAATCATGATAATTTCTCATATACTTTCAACGTGAACAATTTTAACAACCGCGAAGTTCTGGGTACTGTGCGCGTCTTCATTGCTCCCAAGTATGACGCCGCCGGACGTCAACTGTCTTTTAATGATCAGAGGCTGATTATGATTGAAATGGATAAGTTCACCACCAGATGTAAGGATACCATTACTTCTTAGTAAATCAAAAAAGAAAAATTTCTTATATGAATTTATTTTTTATTGTAATAGTAAGAAGAGGGCAGAATATGATCACTAGGAGTTCGACGGAATCTGCACTGACTATTCCATTTGAAGCTACTTTCCGCGATGTGGATCAAAATCGACCAAATCCCCAGGATTCTTCAAGCTTTGATCAATTCAATTTCTGTGGTTGCGGATGGCCACAACATCTTCTCGTACCCAGAGGTACCAGGCAAGGCTACCCCATGGAAATGTTTGTTATGATCTCCAACTATGAAAAAGATAAGGTAATTTTCTCATTTATTTAAATTAACAAACTTATATATACTTATAAAAATATATGCAACTATACTAACATACATTAAAGGTGGATCAACCAACACCAACCGGGTGTCGTGATGGAATTAGCTTCTGCGGCTTGAGGAACCTCAAGTATCCGGATGCGCGCTCTATGGGCTATCCATTCGATCGAATTGGTCAGAGAGGAGTGAACTCTATGAATGACTTCCTTACTCCCAACATGAAGTTGCAGCAGATAACAATCAGATTCAGTGACGTCATCAAGCCGCGACAAAGTAGTTCTTAATTGCCCATTAGCTTATAAATCTGATATAATCTGAACTCATAAACATTTTGCAAGCCATACTTGGTTTATCACAAAAGTGCAGTAAACAGTAGTATACAGTAGCAACAATAGTAACAAACAGTAACAACAGTAGCAAAAATGCAGTAACAGTTTTGCAGACGATAACACTAATAAGATGATTTTGTTTCAAAGGATGTCAGAGGTTCAATGTATCCTAAAATATAATTCATAATCCATTTTTTTTTCAAATTAAAAATTATAAATATTTTTTAAATTCAGAATTTAATAATTTATTACGTAACTTTGTAAAACTTTTAACGTTTTTGAAAAAAACTTTCAGCTGTTTAACTAAATCTAGTATTTATACAAATATGAATCAGAAATACAAATTATATATTTAAAAAAAATAAATTCTCTTCTCGGTACATCATGTCTAAAATTACTTATTTACGTATTTATTCCACATCCTAAAAGCTATCCATATTCAAAATCGATGAAAATAAAAAAAATTTTAAATTTCAATTTTTAATAAAAAATTTATTTAAACGTTTTATAAAAACTAACAATAAATATTATAATATTCTTCCATTAAAAGTTATTTTGATGTTTTCTGTTTGTTACAACTCACTTAAATTTATAATATAATAAATCGAAAGTACAATAAATTTCTATTAACTGACAATTTTTATTTCGACTTCTTATTTGATGGAGTTTTCTTTTGAGAATCCTCTTGAGCTTTCTTAGAATCTTGATTTTTCTGAGTAGTTTCCTGCGATAAAAATTATTTAATACATAATTATTTTATTACTTTCGTTCAATATTGTAATACTTAAAGTTTACTCATAAGTCAAAAATCAATAACTTTAGCTAAAAGTAACTTACCGGTGGACAAGGTTTATCGACGTTTTGTCCGTCGAACCATCTGCCTCTATACATCTGACCGTCGGTACCCTCGACAAAACCCTCTACCATCTTTAGATCATGTGCACCCCAATCGGTAACGCAGTTTCTTGGTTTTGCTACCTTCTGCTGGGGTGATATTACCGTGTGGCTACCACCGCAGTACCGATTGCAGTACTGATCTCTGTTAGCATAAAAGAATTTGTAAACAAACTTTGTTTATCGATTGAATAAAATCAGAATACATAACACTTAAGTATTTACTCTTATTGAAAATGTATGGACTATCTAATAGCCTAAAGTAATAAATTATTTTAAGATTAAATAGTGTTGTATAATTTGAAAAATAAAAAATTAAAATAATAATGTTGAAAGAATAAGTACATTAAAATGATCGCACCTCTTTATAATTTTAACAGTTTAGTAAAGCATTTGAGTTTATAAGAGTAGTAAACAAGGTTAGAAGAAACAATACATATAATTATAATTTGTTCACCTACCTCATCACATCATCACAAGTTTCAATACACGCAGATTTGCACTTTTGCGCATTATCAGTCATAATTTTTTCTAAATGCAAAAGATTTTTGCCCTGCTCTTTCACCATTTTCTGTTGTTGTCTAACTTGATCCATCTTAAATGTAAGAAGAGGATGCATACTAGATTTAACTGCGTGTGCCTGGGAACCAATGGTTAATTTTGCATTGGTATTCATGAAAGCATCTTTATCGCAAGATATGCAACGCATTTCCCTAGTGAAAAGAATGCAATAAATAATCTACTTTTAATTCCATTACGGAAAGTAAAAATATATGAAAGAAGAACATCATTTTAAGGTGATCTTTCTGGTGTATTATTTACTTGGTAAAATTAAAATTTCTTTACCTAAGTATTTTCCTGGCACCTGCAGCCTCTTGCTCGCGTTTCATTTCAAGAAGACATTTAAGCTGAGCTTTAATTAATTGCAACTCCCTGTTAATATAGTCTTTTAATGCAGGAATGTCGAGTTCATCATTTTTGCCATCGAATTCGCGACGAAGCTCGACCATCGATTGTTGCAACATAGATTCTAGTTGACTAATTTTCGACAGTGCTTCATCAATACCCCGTGCCAGATCGTCGCAAGCGGCTTCAAACTCTTCGTGAGAAACCTAATAAGTGTTTAAGATTTATTTGAGAATAGTAGAAAATGTAAAAAAAATCGTTAATCTATGAAAGTATATAATATAAAGTACATGAACCTTTTTATTAAGTTCACATATATCGGCTTTCTCTGCAAGAGCATCTTCAAGACCATCCTTGTCAGCTTTAGTTGTTCTTAAAATTTCTATTTCTTCTTGGAATACCTGAAAAAGCAAATGAGTCTTTTATAGTTAATTTATCTGCACGTGTAAATAATATTTTAATATAAATTTCAAAATGTCTTGCTTCTTTTATACGGGGAACAAAAAAAACGAGAAAAGAAAAATAAAAGACAATTTGCTTTTTTATGCATATCTAAACTCAGCTCGAATCTTCGAATTATTAAATTTATTTAGTTAAGAATACTTAATTAGATCTAAAAAATTCTAAAGTTTTACGTCATTTTGTTTTTCCTGATTTTCTTGGAATTCTTGTATTTTTATGACTTCTTTTCTTAATTCTTCGAATTCCAGTCGCACAGCATGCACGTACTCCATAAGTTCTTCTTCACTCTTGTTTTGAGATATGAGGTCATTTAGATTCCGTAAAGAACAATTTACAAATTCTTCAAAGCATTGAAAACGATTGTCAATACATTGAATGCTTCTTTTTAAATTTGATTCAACTTCGCAAATTAGGTCAGCGCATCGAGCTGGCTTAAGACCACTTTGTTTTTGTTTTATGACAACATATTTATCGTCAGGCGAATCATCAGGCGAAATACAACATTTCTGAGCATGCTTGTCTTTTACACTTTTATCATCAGTCCCAGCTAAAATATAAATAACAAATGGCTGTATTTATATAAAAGCTTTTAATACATCACTAAATGTTACTCACCATATTTGCTCATTTCATAAATTCTTTCTCTTAAACAGCAGATTTCGTCTTTCAATTCTGCCATGCAAGCTCTCGCATTTATCATATCACCTCTGAGTTTACAGCAATTGACGTCACCTAATCAAATATTTTTTTTATTTTTAATATTATATACATATTCTATAATTTGAAAATACATATATAAATTTATAATTATTTCTCAAAAATTAAATAACATAAATATTCATAAAAAATATTAAGCAATAAAAAATAAGTATTACCTAAAACTTCTTGAGCCAATTCGTTTGTTTTCTCATCAGAAAGCCTAAGATCAACATTACAGAAACCTTCTGCTGCAGTTTTTCCAGTTGCTATACTTGAACTTTTCACTTGTCTTGCACTTACACCATCCACTGGTGCTACACTGTCACTGGGTACCGGTTTTGCACTTGCACTAGCTGTAGGTGCTACACTTCCACTTCTGACTCGTGCAACACTTCCATGCACGCTTATCTCTCCTGCTACATCATCTTCCTGCTTATCATCATTTTCTGCCATTGCGTCATTTTCATCAGGGATTTCAGATTCTGGATCATTTTCGGGATTTTCTTCCCCATTGGGGACCGCATCTTTGCTCATTGATTTGACATTTTCTTCTATTGCTGATAAACGTTTGTTCATTTGCGATACTTGTTCTACAATATCGCCACCACCGGCTTGTCGCTTAATCTTATCATTTTTTATAGCATCCTCTATCATTGATGAAAGCTATATTAGTAAAAATAAACTTTTTAAGTAAGCATGTATTTATTATTTTATTTGATTTTGATTAAAATTTAAGAAGAAATGTAACTTTAAAATAAAGAATGTATTTTCAAAATGAAAGACGTTCTAAAAATGAAACATATTTTAAAGGTAAATAATAAACTGCTACTTAATAATCCATATGAATTAAAAAATTAAAAAAAAATAAATTTCAAATCAAACTAACCTTACTAATGCCTTCTTCACTCGCATCTAAACGTTTATTTATATTTATCGAGTGCCACATGTCCGTTACCGGGTCAGTACTTTTGCCCTTTATGCGCTCTATCATTTCCGAGTTATTAGCCAATTCCTCGAGAGCGCGGAATTGCTGTTGCAATTGCTCTATCTGTCGAGAGAATTGCCAGTATCGAATAAAATCTATTTGAAAAATTTTTTCATTCGCGTTTTACGTACTTACAGACTGCTCTAACTTTTTAAAAGCTAAAGCTGTTGGCGCGACTCCATCTAAGAGTGGTTCAACAAAAATTACGGACTCCACTTCCGCGCTGACTTCGCTGCCTATTTTTTGTTTCAGCGCTCTTGTCTTTTTGGCTCCCAACTTGCAACCTAGTAAAAAATTGAAACAAAAAAAAATTTAGTTAGCAATTACGAGGACTTTTGAAAAATTATACGCTCGTGTACTTTTGCTCGTGACGTTTTCATTTGACATATCATTGCGAACGGATGGCGGTGCACTCGCTGCAACTTTTTCAGTCTTCGATTGACATGATATTGAGCTAGCTATTGAAAATAACTAAAATTAATGTTCTTTAAATGAGTTTTGAATCTTGTATAATTAAATGAATTTCTATCAATGTTAAATTGATAAAGCAATATTTTTAATATTTTTTAATATAAGTTTGTCGTTGGTTAAAATATGAAAATGGTATGAAATATAAATGGTATGTTAAGTTATTGCCATTTTCGATTCAAACATTTATTATACTTACCGACGGTATAAATATCTGCTTTTATATCTTTATTATTAGTCTTACGACTTTCATGTGTAATTTTTCCATAACTATTTATTATCTTGTATTCGTGAAGTTGAAGAGTTGGTTCTAATTTTACCGATGAAGATATCATTGCCTAAAATAAATATGAATTTACTGGATTATAAATTAAATTGTAATATTCATTTAAACCAAGAATATCTCACCTTAACTCTATTAGCATCCTCTCCTCTGTATTCTACTTTAGTTGATTTTAAATCACTTAAATGCAAGAGTACATGAAGAAAATTATGCAGTATACTTAAATTAACCGCTCCAACCTAAGTGCACAAGCGTAATATTTAAACTAATTATTGTAAAATAAAATTATAACAAATTTTGCACTTACTTCCGGTTTTCCTAATGCAAGATCAAGCATTTGGGGTAAAGAAATATGCAAGCTATCGGTATTTAAATTCGGTGTCATTTTGATTTGAATTAATTAATGTACAAATTAAAACTTGATAATTTTGAAACAGATAAAAAAGATTTGTTCTTTTTATTGTCTGCGCGAAATATTGAAGCTGGAGCTGAATGTATTGCGTTTAAACATTACTTACAAGCGTTTAATAGGTTAATTGGCAATGTCACTTGTTTTTTGGATGATGTTTACATGCCGTAAAAATAAAAACTAAAGTAAACAAAATCGTTAGATTTTTTAGATTTGCTGAATATAAACTGCAAAAACGTATCGGAAAATAATTTTCATAAATATACTTTTTTATTACAAAAGTACATTTATGAAAATCTATATCAATAAATCTGATTTTTTCGTTTTCGATTTCTAAAAGCGTTTTGGAATTTTTGAATAAAAAAAATTCCTTTATAATTTTTAGATACAAATAAAAAGATAGTTAATTTAGATTAAAGAATTTATTTTTATGAAAGTTATTTCTTAAAATATTTAATGTATAATAAAAATAGGTCCGTATAAAAAATGACTTTTGCTGCATAATTATATGACCATAAATTCATCTACAATGAACCAAGCCTTTCATAATACAAATAAAAACACTGGTACAAACAAACCCAAAAAAACAAAGCATCCCTCAACCAAAATAAATTAAAAAACACTCATCCCAACAAGCAAAACGTTCCCTCACGCAATCAAATCATGTCCCATCCGAGCGGGAAATTCAATCGTCCATGAATCGCCGATGGAGCAAGCCGAGTTATCGGTCTTCATATTTACATTAACGATTTGACTAATATTACGCGGAGAGCTAAGATTCAATTTTGCCGCGAACCGCAGAAGCTGGTTATATACACAGAGCCGACAGCCAGCTCGCTCGCCGAGCGCTTCTCCGCACTCGGCTCGATTCGAAGCTCCGGCCGCTCGCGCCGTGGAGTTCTCGAATTACCGACATCCATCTCTCCTTTCCGGCCTTTGTGTTAGGCCGCGTGTGTTTGAAATTCGCGCGAGAGAGTTACGGATAATATTTAACGGGTGAGTAATGGCCTCGACGATGACCAGCGGCTATCGAACATTTATACTACTCCAGCGGCGAAGATGACGCCATTAATCGACGGCGAGCCGATGAGGAAGTTCAGCGGGCTTCGGAAAGTGTTGGGAGTGTTTGGCCGTGAGTGTGCGAGGCTTGAGTGATGGAACGATTGGGAGTTGGATTTTTTATATCGATATGTCTGGTGAGTAACTTGATACTAAATAGACTAAATCGTTTGTTTGCGATGGTGATCGGGGAGTTTGAAGTTTATCGAAGCTTAAAGGCACGATTGATTATTAAAGTTGTGAATTTTATCAAATTTCCTGTGGTGCGGCGGCAAGCTGTAATTCGATGAGTTACAGTAAACGGTCTGGGCGTTGCCGGAGTGTAAGGGATGACTAGGTTACACCGATCACTTTGAACAATAAGTTTAAATTCATGGTTTTCTTCTCAATATAATTCATTAATTTATATCACTATAAATTATACATTATACATTTTAATGTTGTTGTTAAGTAAAATGTTACTACACAAAAAGATTTTAAGCAATTTAACAAAATTATAAAAAATCTATACTTGAAAAAAGAAGAAAGAAAAGCCGACACACGATAAAAGCACCACACTCCATTAAAAAAAAGAAAAAACGACACCTGTTTGTTTTCACTTAAGCCAGCCCCAACAGCAACATTCCACCGAAAAGAAACCCGTGTTTGCTTTCAGGCCTTAATCGCGTCACGAGCGTCCTCCAGTCCGGCAATCAAGGCCTCAACGAGCAGCGCCGGCGGCGCAAGGGCCTTTAACGATCCTCCCTGGCTGGGCGCCCTTCGCGAATTGATCTTCAAAACGATTTCCCCGGCCCCCTCGTTCAACGCCCAGCTCTACCGCAGCTTCATAGAGGCCCCGTTTTACGGCTCCGACAACTCGTCTTCATCCTCCTCGAGCCTAGTCTCGCGCGGCGACGTCTACCAGAGCAAGGGCCGCTGGATCCTCTGCCAGGAGGGCTGCACCAACTGCGCCGAGTGCCAGCGGCTGAGCCGGCCCAGCCTCAAGTGGACGCTGCGCCGGGCCAGGCCCGCGAACTCCACGAGGCGCGAGCTCCAGCTAACCCTGGTGCCCCAGCTCGACGACAGCTTTCACATGAGGAATCTTCGCCGGCGCTCCTACGTCTACGTGGTGACGCAGAGCGAGCCGAGCTCCAGCCGCTCGCCGAAGAAGAAACGCAGACGACGTCAGCGTTCCAGGGCTAAGCTCGATGGTCCGACGAGCACCACGACGGCAGAGCCTTTGACGGAGCGCCGGCGTAAGAAACAGCTGCGAGTCGTGCCCTTAGATCTTCAACTGGATCGGACTTTCGACGCCGTACCCGCGGCGCTAGCCGAAGTTTCCGCGGGGCTCGGTAAGCCGTCGGGCGACTCGTCGAGGATTTCGCTGCTCGGCGATGGGCAGCGAGAGCGAGTGGACAGTAACGAGAGTTTAGTGGCCAGGCTCGAGAGCCTGTACCGTGATTACGAGAGATACCTGGCCGAGAGCCGGCAGAAGGGAGAGAATACAGGTAATTGCGAGGAGCGGCCTGGATTATCGATCGGCGCTGCTGTTGGGATGGTTTTTGTTCTGTTGATTAGGTGAGATGAGCGGATTCAATGGTGGGACTGATTGTGGGGTTTAGGGAATTTGTTGTGAAATTTTGAGGTAATAAAGGTTTGGAGGCTGATATGTTTGAATTTATTTACTTTCCTTTGAAATTTTTCGAGGTTTTTGAGGGGCTTTGTGGAAATTAGATGTTGATTAAAGTTATGGCTCGGGGGTTAAAATTTTACGTAGTTATGAAATTTTTGTGAAAAAGTTTGTACTGAAACTAAAATGCATTAATTATTAAAGTATTAAAGCATCCTTGTTATACACATTATTACTAAAGGTATGTTAATAATATTTTGAATTTAAATTAACTGTGTAACAAATGTGAATAATTAATGAAAAATATCCTCTACGAATAACGCGTTGATTTTGCCATTATAACGTTTTACTTCAAAATCGTATATTATTTAAAAATGCTTAACCGAGCGGAATTTAAATTCACCAGTTCGTTCTGCTTCATATTTGAGGATATTCAGAGTCGGTTATTCAAATTTTAATGACGAAATGTTTGAATATGCAGTGATGAATGGTTAGCTTTCAGAAGATTGTATTTTCATTAAATGCCTTTTAATTTTTACTCTGAATTACATTTACTGTAAGTGTGTTACTCGGTAATTTACAATCGCATAATTTAACTGAAAAACGAAAACTCGAGCAACTGATTATCCCACCAAATAATTTCAATCGCACGCTACTTTTATGTAATCATTTGAAATTGCTTTATTTCACTCGATTGACAGAACAAATATTTTAACATGCCTACGATAAATCATTACATCATCATCGCCAACATAATCTCTTTCTTTCTCTCTCCCACATACACATACACACACATTCACACGTACACAGCACATCTCATCCAATCCTTCCTGGAAAGAAAAACTCGATTCCCCTTTGGCGAGAGAGAAAACGTATAATTTGAACTCGTTTTCTCATTCCCCGGCGCAGCCGCAGATCCAAGGGGAATCGTGCCGCTAAAATCGGCGGTCAGCAGATTGCCCACCCGAGAAGCGGACCAGCAGCAGCAGCAGCAGCGGCGCCGGAAAAAGAAAGCGGCGGCAATCGAGAGGCCGAATCCCGCCGAGGATAATCGTCTGAAGGGCACTGCAGAGCCGGCTAGCGAGGAATCACGGCCCTCTTCAAACTCCGATACTCGAGCCGCCTCCGCCGCAGTCGGCGAGATGAAGAGCCAGCTCCTGGCGAGGAGGAGCGCCCTGCTACAGGGAATCGGGAGATTTTGAAGGAGCCGCCGCGCCAGGAGTGAATTCCGCGCGAGTCTCCGGCAATTAGGTAACGTATTTCGCCAGACGTGGCCGATGTCTTCGATCGGGATGCCAAGCGAGTGGGTGTATAGCTTCCCCTAGGCGTGTGTACCGCCGTAGGCGGAGTGCTACGGGCTGTTTTTTATTGTGTGTGTGGGTGTGTTTATGATGAATGTTGTACGAGCTGATTATAAGGCGTTAAATGCTCGTGCGAGTTTCTCGTCTGGCTTGTGGATCGATAGATAAGCAGCCGGCGGGATAGCTGACCTAATGTGTGGAATGAAGCGCTTTCTTCGGGCGAGGAAGGTTTCTTTTTTTCGGCTTTTTTAAGCTTAATTTTTCTTTATTTTTTTTATTAAGAAGCGTTAGGTGAAGGTATATCGACTGCCTCGGAAAATTGATCAAGATGCTAGATGTGTGTGTGAAAAATTTATCGTCAAATTATTCGTTACCGCGAGTAATTGAATGTATTGAACACTTGGTGAGACAGAAGATGGTTAATTTCTAACGGCGATAGATAGATTGTTTATTTATTATTAGAATTCTTTGTTAGTGCTTACTTATATTCGATAGTTGTGAATGATCAAATGGAAATTAATTGAACTGTCTTTGTTTTTCAATAAAGTTAATATTTTTGTAATGAAAAAAATTTAATTATCTCATTTGTAAAATTGCTTTAGAATTTTGTAAATGTATTATTTCCATAAGAAATAAATTAAATTACCTTAATCGATCTAAAAATGACAATTATATTGTTTATATATGAATTTTGAAGATCTATGCTTTTTATTTTAACTGAAAACTTTCTATAAATAAGTTCAGCAGATACGTTTTGTTATAGTTTAAAAAGTTTTTACAGCTTCCATTATTCTTTACTTGTCAAGAAGAAAAGAGAATAGCTGTCTAACTTTTGGCTCATTTTTAAACTTTTAATCTTTCTTTATTTAGATTCCCAAAACTTTAAAAGAGCCTTCAAAATATGACGCGAAATCATGAGTTATAATATGAATCGTTCTTTCAATGTTTCAAATCAATCAGATCCTAAATATTTATTTAGTGCAATTGAATGATTGATGTAAATAAACAAATGTATCATACATAAACTATTAAAAATTATAAAATATTATTAGATCTCTAAATAAATATTCAAATGCGTATATCATACACATTAAATAAGTATATTTTTTTTAATGAAACAAAAAATACCATGGAATTAGTTTAGAATTGTAAAGAAAAGAATGTAATGCGTCTCAAATAAATAAACTGTACAAAAAGCTGCATCACCCTTATTTCACAAATTCACAACTTTAATTTTCTGTATGTACAAAAAAATAAGAGCGTCAAGCGCAAAAACTATGAATGAGCATAATTCTCCGGCGGTAGTCTTTTACGTTTTAATTTCCATATATATACGCGCCGGCCTCGCTTACCCATATATTATTAAAATCATTTATACGGAAAGCGCCGTAATACATCGTGCCGCATTAACAGGGACCATTCACATAAAAATGTCGCCTCGTAAAAATTTAAAACAGATAAAAGAGGACAAAAAAAGCGAGCGAGAAAAAAAATAAGCCGCTAAAGGGGGATTCAATTTCCATCGCTCATCTTGTTCGTTTGAGCGCGTAAAAGCCCGAATATTTTTTGCCTCCTCGCACGCGCGCAAGTCTTTAATCGCCATAACTCACGCACTTTCGCGCGCAAAATACGCGCGTAAAACCGGGCCACAGCCGTGTGTGTGTGTGTTCGTGCAGCCTAGCCTCGCGCGCGCTCGATCGTCCTGAAAACGCGCCGGCATCCTCAAATTTTACGCCCGAAGCCGCGGCGCATGTATAAAGCCCTTTGCGCTCTATACGAAGAAAGGCCGAAACAAAAAACTACAGTACACGTCGGTTAAAAAAGAGAGGAAGAAAAACACGCACTCGCATGCGGCAGCGCAAAACTCGGCTTGTTTGACGCTTCGCCCATTAAAAGGAGAGAGAGAGAGAGCGAAAGAGAGAGGGAAAAAGGGTGATTTCAGAGGCTGGGCGCGCGCTGCACGGGTGAAAGCTCGCGGCCGCGTACGTTTTCCCTCCCGCAAAAAGCCGTCATCACCATTATGCATTAATGAATGTCCTCTTAACATCGCCATGGGCGAAACAAGCGAGTATACGCTCGTCCTCCCCCCCCCCCTCTTTCTCATACGCTCTCGCAGAGGCCGCGCGCTCACGCACATACAATATAAACGCGCGAACAAAGTAGCCTCCGATTTTACGGGCCTCGTATAACGGCGCTCGTTTAAAACGATCATAACGTAGGCCGCGCGTCACGCGGCGCGTAGTGCATTACGCGCCTGAGGGGGGGGGGGGGCTGCCGTCGTCGCGGTAATTGCGAGGCAATGGATGGGAATGCCGGCGTCGCAAGCGCCTCGGAGAAATTTCCGCGCGCCGCCTTATATGTGTGTATATAGTGTCTACGTGAGCGGCCGCGAGGTGTTGCTCGCAGCCGCGGCTTTTAGGTATATGTGTGTGTGTATAGGTGGGTGGAGGCGCCTGGAGCTGGCTTAGCAACAGCGTGCAGGCGTATATAAGCGATTCCGTGCGAGGCGAATCGGCTTGGAGCGGCGGGCCTCTTGGTTATGCTACTTCCAGGAGCGAGTCGAGGGGGCACTTTGGTTTATTGCGCCCGGGCGCTGAAACGGTATCGTGCCGGGGTATTTCAGGGTGGTGAGGGTGTAATTAGAAAGATGCTGGGGGTGGAGGATGGGACGTTTTTTTAGAGTTGAGGATTGCGGATGGAGGTGACGGGATGGTTAGTGCGGTGGCTTCGATTTTATCGGGGTTATCGGGAAGGTAAGTTTGTGGGAGTTGTGTTTGACGTTGCTAGTTTTACGGTTAATTAAAAATTTAATCGATTCTTTGATAAGGGAATTTCTTTGCGCGTTGGTGAATCTTGTTTATTATTAAATGCAAGTTTCTTTTCTGGAGTGATTCGTTGAAGAGTTCATTATATAATCAAGATGTTTTAAATTATGCGGGCGTTTCAGATAAATTATTTAGAATGAATATTTGATTTTCCAACACTCGAGAAAATACCGTCAAGCGCGAGTAAAATTTCAGCAGGAATCCAGAAAATTTGAAGCAGAATTTACATTTTCCTGATTTCTCGTTTCAGATATCCCTGGCGTTTAGGAAATGCTTCAAATTTTCGGGAAAAAAGAAAACGATATTATGTTTATGAATTTAGAGTCATAAATTTGTAAAATTCCGGTGAATTAAGGTTTTAAAAGCATGAAATGTTTACAACTTAAAACTAAGAGTAATAAATGTTATTAATCAAAATTTCGAAAATTCAAAATGAAATTTAATTATCGAAATGTTATCCGATAATAACAATAATATTTTTAAACATCACGGAATTAATATTGTATTAAATTAATTAATCGAAAGCTTTTACGGATTTATCGTCCTGAGCACTTTGTTTCGCGCGGCACACACGTAATCCCTTAATTTACGGGTCCCGCGTGCTCGTAAACATTAAAATCGTAAAATGAATAAGAAATTTCAATGTATTAAGGATCAAACTCACCACCTAACATGTATACACCAGCGACTCCCCCTGAACCCTCGCAATACCATATAAATTTTCGGCGTCCCTTGAAAGCCTCCGAGCGGCACTCCTCTCCTATTCTATAAAAAAATTATTCTGAATATTGAAAAATATTAGAAGTTATTACGTACTCAAGCAGCGAGAAAACATCCAAAAAAAAGCTTGCCTTACGCTTCCATTAGGGTGGCTCGTATACAGCTCAAGGAGGGGTTGGATCAGCGTATACGTGTGTGAAATCCGAGTACTTACCGGGCCTATAGTGGCTATATCGCCCGGTATATATATATACACGAACAGAAGAGCGCGCCGCTCGTGAGATGGGGTCAGCGAAATAAATAAACGAGATTAGAGGGGAAAGCTGAATCGAGCGCGCTTTACTCGCTCTCGCACCTTGGCCATAACAGTAAAATAAAAAGATAAGTTACGCGATGGGCCAGCTCGGGTATCGATGGGGCGGAATTCACTTTAACGCAGCCGCCCGGCCGCGAATGATCCTCGGCGATTTTCCGCGTTCGCGCAGCTTTGCACGAAAGAAGGAGGGAAAAATTAATTATTCCTCAAGTTTCGTGTGATGCTCGATACTCTCCATCTCGCTTTTTTTCCGACCCGGCCTTTTAACGCGATTAAGGGAGTTTTAACAGCTCGCGGCGCGGCCGAACTTTGAAACATATTCCCAAATGAATAAGCGCGCGAGCGCGAGCTCTCTCGGGCTGTAAAATATGGCTGATTTGGCGTGGAATGGCTCTATACACGGGGCCGAGAAGTGGAGGTAAGCTGGTGCTTATATTTAATTAAGGAAGATACGCAGCCGAGGCGTCGCGCGGGGTAGTGGCGGCAAGGGTTGCAGAGGAGAGAAAGAGAGAGAGGGAGATGGAGATAGGACGCTGCGCGCCAGGTTATAGCGAAAGTGCGAGGGGCTGAGTCTGTATTACTTGTCTAATTATCAAGCACCCTTCGCCGCGCCAGTCGCCTTAGTTTCGTTTACGCCGTACCACTTACTCTGTCTCTCTCTCCCTCTCTCTCCCTCTCTTTCAATTTTCTACGTTTACCCAACTCGCGGCGGAGAGCGAGTTCTTCTTCTGCCCGCGAGCCTCTTTCCCTCCTTTTTCCCGTCTAGTCTCATTCTTGACGCCAACTATATATATACGGCCGTGGGCGCGCTGCATATACAGGCCTGTATACAGGCCCACAAGTAAGTGCAGCCTAACGGGGATGCTGGAGACTTAGAGAAGGTGTCCTCACCCAAGAGAGGCAGTCTACGCGCCAATTGCGAATCCCGGAGTATAGAAGCAGCGAGTGGAAGCGGGAGAGAGCGGGAGAGGGTACCCCAGCTGCGGAACTTTTTAATTAGATTGCCGTTCCGTGTTTGCTTAATGATTAACCGCGCTAATGCGACGGAGCCCATGCGCACACAGTGGCGGAGGAGCCACTCTCTTCGCGCGAGTATTACGCTATATACCCCTGCGAGCTCCGAGTTATGGCTTACAGAATTTTCATTCTTAGCACTTGGGATGTGTGGGAGTTTTCGTTGAGGTTGTAGGTGCGTGGATGCGAGTTGTGACAACTTTTTCGGATCTCAGATTGGTGAAGTTGATCAGAGGCTTCTTCAGAAATCTTAACCCTTTGATTTCTGAATTAACTTCACGAAATTTCAATTTTAATTTTATTTTTATTAATACTTTTTGTTTTAAATTGAAAAAATAATTTTTCAAAGTATGCTGTGTGATTATATTTTGTATGCATTTGAAAATGCTGTAAGTAAATTTTAAAACTTTTTCCAAAAAGTTCATGAAAGTAAAGTTGTTATAACATCCACATCCTAAATTTTCATGTTATCCATATATCACATTGGGAATCAAAGGGTTAAAACCAAAAATTCTTTAATTGTTAGATATGAATTTGAAACTTTTAGATTTATTATTGAACAGAATATTTTCTTAATGTGAATTCAAATCTACTATTTAAAAGTTTGTACCTTGAAACCATAAGTTGAACTTTTTTACATTTGACTACTTTACGCGTGTGACTTGTCCTTTCACCTTCAGTAAAAATTAATAGACAACTTTAACAAAATTAACTGTTAAAGTAGTAACTGAATATATGCGTTAATGTGTTGATGTATCGAATGAATGAATAATTTATGGCAATTACAATCTTTAGTATATGTTATGCTTTCAATTTTTTTCTCACACCAAACGAAAAGATCGATGTTGCAGAAGCTTGAATAAAATACGTATTCTAAATCAAGCTTTGTACACGTCGTGTCGAAAAATATTCTTCGACAAATGGACGAAAATATGATTTGAACGATAGTTTCGAGAATATCTAAAATGCTAAATGATCATATTTAAATAAATTATAGAGATTAAATTCAACATCCATATCTGTAGAGAGATAGCTAGAGAAATATTTATAATGAGTCACTCATTTGTTCGTTGAACCTAAAATTAAACATTCATAATTATAAATCAGTACAAATGGTATCTATTAGATTTTTACACTCTTAAAAAGATTATGAGTTTAATTTTATATGTTCTTCCAAAAATGGAAGATTGCTTCTACTACAATTATGAATTATTCTCAAAAAATTAGTTTTTTTAAATAATTTATAATGTCTTTTATTACCTTAAACGAATCAAGCAAAGCCGAAAATAAGATTATCAACTCCTTTTGTCAAGACAAAAAATCAAAATTTCACTAAAATCTGTCGTGAAATTTTACAATATCATTTTTGTGATGGAGAAGTAAAAAGTTTAAAACCTACATTTTAATCTTTATAAAAGTTTAAAATGTAGGTTTTAATCCTTAAAGTAACTTTCAGGAGTAAATCTAGGTTCTAACTCAATATTGTACGATTATTGCATCAATTATTTGCCGCAGCAATATATTATAGATATTACAGCAACATAACTGTAACAATATTGTATAGAAGAATATAACACTATACATACACATCTATAATAATATTGTTAAAATACTGATAAGATATTGCATTATTATTGTATCAATATCGTGTTAATATTGTAGCAATATTATAGCAACATTGTAACAATATTGTGTTACTATTCTTTCAATATTGTAAGAATATTGTGTTAA
>JAPYZA010004522.1:0-13388 GCA_030522685.1 Eupelmus azureus | reverse complement strand
GAACAAGAAAAACAAGGTCGCACAGGTGTACCTCAAAATTTTTTTCTTTAAGTTTTTGGAACCGCTAAAGGGATTTTTTTGTGGATTTACTCATATATTATATTCCCTTTTATTCAATTTTAAAGCAGCGGATAGAAGTGAAGCGGATTTTACTATATCTATTCCATTTTATTGTCAAAAAAAGAAACGAAAATCGTGTCTCTATTACAAAAAAATCGTTTATTTTTAAGTTTTATTTATATATTTAAAAACTATTAGAATAAAAATTTAAACTTTATTAAAAGATATTTTTATTTTTTACGTCTTGTGACGGATTTTGAAAAACAGAGGCTTAAGTATTATACAACGATTTTTTATACTTTATGCTTTGAAAAATAAAGACTTCTATTCTTTACTATAATTTATCAAAATATATTATGGTTAAAAATATTGTCAAAAATTAATCTTTAATTATGAAAATGTTATTTGTTATAGATTTTTAATCGTTTTCTGCCATATCTATTTCAGATAATATGAAAAGAAAATTTATATGTATTTTTGAAATATTAAGGTTTCATTGCTTAATCAGTGCCTGATCCTTTCATAAAATAAAGGTAAAATACCTCTGCCAATTCATTTGCTCTTATAATTAAATTTAATATTAATTCCTCAAAATAAAATATCATTAAAATAAATATCTTTAGTTTGCATGAAATTTATTTGTTAGGATCACAGGAGTACCAAAAGATCCATTTTAACTATAAGGAGTTAAATTCTTTAAGTGACTAAAACAAGTTATAATAGTTTTTCTAACTAAATGTAGTTTAATTATTTCAATTTTTTATGTCAAAATAAGAATTACATTTTTAAGCTCCTGTTTCCTTTCTAGGATATTTAAATTTTTTTACATTTATAAGAAAATTAATTTCTTTTAGCTTGTATCAACCAAAGAACTAAATTAAGTAGACCTTTTCTAAAAATAATGTATATTGATTCTAAATACAGCAATACTCATTTGTAATATATTTGTTTTTTTTTTGAAAATCAGTTGATTCTAAATCAAGCATAAAATATTTAAAATCTAAGTATTTGCTATAAATAATTATCTCATTCAATAGTATGAGAATATATTATATTTTTTCACACATTATCGTAGTGAAATAGTACGTATATTGGGCGATAAGGTAAAAAATTAGCTATTTAGAGTGAGGGCGAGGTGTTCAGCATAAATCAGAATCAAGGACACTTAAAACAAAGATACGTGTTAAAAATACCTTACTTTTGTTAGAAATGGTCGCTAATTTCTTTTTCTTATTGCACATAGTAGCATATTCTGAATCGCTTTTGCGGGCACAAATTTTGCACATAGTCACAAATGTGAAATTGGCACTCGAGTTTCGTTTGAACGAAATACTCAGATTTGTGCACATGCAAAAGTTTTACAAAGATCAGTATTTCGAATCCAAAAGCTCAAAAAATAACGTGTACACAGGCGCGAAAGAGATTCGTGTGAATTCCCGATTTTGCACTTAAGCTGTATAATCTACTATTATGAAAGGGAGAGGGGTTCGGCCAATAGAATTTTTTTTATTTAAATGTTATAAAATTAAAGTTAATAGGGGTAGTACAATAACTAAAATAAAAAAGGTGAGTAAAACATTTTAGAATGTTTTTATAATTTCTAGGTAAAAAAACAGTAAAACGTCACTAAAAACTACCTTTATATCATATATAATCAAACAAATATTTTAATAAAATATTATTCAAATGTGTAAAAAAAGTATTAAAAAATTTTTTTGCAATTATAAATTTATTAGTTAAGGAAGCCAGCCAGAATTTAGCACATATAAGTGGTCTATATTGTGCTCCAAATCTCTAATATTTTCCACAGCTCATATAAACCTTGAATTTTAATTTTTCTATCTACTTATCACGAGTTTCTAATAATGGGTAATACCACTTAAATATGCCAAAATGATGTGTAGTTCGTATACAGAGTAAGAGTAAAAACTTTATATTAACAAAATTTATATTTTATAATTTTTTAAAGTAAAAAATATTTTATTTATTTTTAAAGAGTTTAATTTAAGCCGAGTCCTTTAAAATGATTTCACATTCTAATAACCTTTTTCGAAATCGAAAAATTCATTATTGTTTAATTTAAAATTATAAAATGCGGAATTCGCAGTTTTGGGGTTCTTTTATAGTACTTAAATAAAAAATAAAAAACATTCTAATAATCAACCTTTTCAAAAATGAAATTTTATGGTGGAAAACGTATTTGTAAACTTATTTGTGCTGGATAAGTAGGCGAGTAAAGAAGTGCGCCTAAAAATCGCGTGACTCAAATAAAACGAACGCACTATAATTAATTGAGTAATATTTTTGGGAACACTTTTATTAAGCTAAAATAAAAAAATCAAATAATTGAGTTTTATTATGACTGCTATTTTATATCAACACATATTATAATAACTATATTTTAATAAATAGTTGTTTAAATTAAATAAAATAATAATATAGACGACTATAAAGTTTTTTTTTGTTAATAATTCTGGTAATTTATGAAACTTCAGCCATTATACAATATTCCTTTCGTATAGAACAAAGACTTTACAGTATTATGAAAAGTTAAACAAATATTTATCTCGAAAATGCACACATAAATTATTATTAAATGTTATCTTCAAACATCTCAAATGTTAAAGAAGATAACAAAAATTATAATTGTTATAATTATTTCATGAAAATCATAATTTAACTTTCAAATTCATAATTTAACTTGCAAATACTGGGATCAAATGAAACAAATTAACAATCCACAATCTTTTAATAACATTTTACTACTAGATATTCGATCATCCGTAAAACGCTGATCAAATAAATATTGCTAATTATCAACGTGCTAATTAATTATTTAAGTAACCGCAAGCGAACATCGACTTATATTGCTTTCTAAAAAATGTTTTTGATTTATAAACTATGTACCTTTATATGCCGATTACTTCAGAAATTATCTTATTAACGCATGTTCTTAAATGCGTCACGATTTATTATATGTCAATACCGGATGAAAAATCTTTGTGTGTACTGTGTAAAGTAAAATTAATTCATCGATTCACACTTGTGTTGATTCTTTTATAAATTCACAATTTCGAGCACGTGTCACTAGTCGATCATCAAAGTTCAAGCGATCAAGACATAAACTTTTCTCTCTTGTTATTAGTACTTCCTTTAAGCACAATGAAAGCTTTTTTCCTTTTAATGTGCATAACTTATGCGAACTCCTTTTACATAGGCAAGTTTTTCCTCTAAATTAAGAAATAATAGTTATTCATCATTTATATAGAATAACTAAATCATACAAATTTTCGTTTTAGAGAAAAGTAATGTCACAAGTAAGAAAGAGAAAA
The DNA here is from genome assembly GCA_030522685.1 of Eupelmus azureus. Classification (NCBI taxonomy): domain Eukaryota; kingdom Metazoa; phylum Arthropoda; class Insecta; order Hymenoptera; family Eupelmidae; genus Eupelmus; species Eupelmus azureus. The sequence continues at coordinate 9,996 of JAPYZA010004522.1, read as the reverse complement.
TCGTGGGTGGAGTATACTCTAGCATAACCGAGGCGAATTATCAGGTAATTATTGTTCAAATATTTATTCAATAAATGTCCAATGGCTAATTTTTGAACACGATATTTTTTGATACTGTAGGCTAGCTTGATTTTTCACAACAAGATAAATTTCTGTGGTGCTGTTATTATTGATAAGTCATGGCTCTTAACAGCTGCGCATTGTCTTACGTAAGAATTTGTTTAATCTTTAAAATTAAAAACTATACTAAAAACTCGTCAAATTTCGTTATTGAGAATTAAATTAATCTTTTTTTTTCGCTTGTTTTGGGAACAGTAACCAAACGCTTGTCGAGGGAACAAAGGTCAGTACTGGAAACACTAAAAGGCTACATGATGGAACAAGTCATGCAATCAAAAATGTCATTTTACATCCAGGCTTTGATGATGTTTCTTTCAATAATGATATCGCAATAATCGAAGTATGTATCAATTTTTCTTATTAAATGTTGTTATTTGCTCGGAATAAACCCTTCTAATAGTAAAAATGGCAAGCCAAAATTTAAAAAATGGCCATTTTTTATCTAGTATGAATTGCTTTTTTAACGGTTTTTCATAACATTACTTGTCCTGAGATGGCCTATAGCTTTAAAATCCTGATAAAACTTTTTATTCTCTTTGTGATTAATACCAGAAATTTTTCTATTAAATAGAGATTTGTAAAGTTGACAAATTAAAGATTACACAACATTGACTGTTTTTGAACTATTATTATTAAATATTAACAGAGATCTATTTTACTTTTTTGAGCAAAACTTTATAGCGCCTCTTCGTTTCACTATTTATTTTTTAAACAAAAAATGACTAGGTATTAATTGAAGTAATTAGCAAATGTTAGTATTAGCCAAAAATATGCCAGTGCGAACGTTACTAGTACTTCAATCTATTTCTTGAACCCTGAAATGTTAATGGGCCATTAAAACAGTGTTTTATGCTACAGATAAGAAATAGCAAATTCAATTATATTATTTTTGGATTATTTTATAACTAAATGGTAAATTACCGAGTATTTCTTAATTCGCGTTTCCAACAGAGAAGTTTCATTAATTTTTGCAAATTTTTATAATAAACTTCTACTTTTGTCATTTATTGTTCTTTCTATATGCAAATTAAATAAAATATATTTTCTTTGTAATTGCTTTTGCTTGTGCAATTATTGTGCAATTGTGTCACACCCTTTCATAATAATAAACGAAATAATGATTTTTTTTCGCAACGCCAAAAGCTTCAAGACGCTATTAAAATAAACGAGACCCAAAAACCGATACCCATCACAAAGATGAAAGGTCATAAAATGTCTCAAATGATGAAAGTTTCGGGCTACGGAAAGGAAGGGGTAAGTGATACAATACATTAAATTTCAAGACCATCACTACTCCCTTTAAATTTCAACCTAATCAATCTATTATCGGTAGGAGGATTTCGGGCCCTCGCAGACATTGAAGATCGTCAACGTGAAGATAATCGCTCAAAAACGGTGCCAGAAGCGCTATCCTACCATCACCGAAAATATGTTTTGTGCTGGTAATAAAAGGGGTGACTCCTGCAATGGCGATTCCGGCGGACCTGGTGTTGTCGATGGAAAGCTCTATGGAATCATTTCGTCGGGCGAAAGATGCGCCTCGGATATATACCCTGGGGTTTATATTGCCGTTCACAATTACTACGACTGGATTGTGAAGCACACTGGCCTGAAACTTTGAGCGGGCGGTTTCTTTTTTTATACATTAGCATGTAAATTATAGGGGTATATCTAAAATGTGTATTAATCAATGAAAAATTTGCGTTATTTACATTAACACGAACAAAATTGAAGTTAATCTGAGATTAAATAATTTTTATCGCGTTGTGATAGCTCTGCAAAAGAAGTTACACCAATTTTGAACTTTATTGCAGAGCATATTTGCGGTAGGCAAGACTAATGTTAGGTAGAATGCGTGAGTTAAATACTCATAATCGCACCTGCGCACACTTCGTTCTTATAACGCAATGTAGTTACGTTAGTATAAATTTCAAAAAATCATGTTTGATCTATTTTTAAATCGAACATATGTACATATTTGTTCACGACATAATGTTTAATTTCTAAGTAATATTTTTGAAATAAAAGGTAATTAAAATCTTTCACATTCTTTCATTTAGTTAATCCATGTTGACAGTGCTTTTTTTTAATTCTTCGTTGATAACGATTCGTATTAAAGCGTGCATACAGTTTTAAAATTTACATTCCTTGTGTTTTTCACAATTATTATGTTTAACTTTTTGTTGACTCTTTTTTTCTTTTGCTTAATACCTATGACGCACATTGGAAGCTCAAAACATAGAAGGTATAGGAAAAGTGTTTGTCCTATGTATTGTCACATGCTGTACACACATTTAATTTCGTACAAAGAATTTTTAATTATAAATAATAATTTTATTTAAAAAGACAAAAATAATTTATTAATTTAACATAAAACTAAATTTTTCGATCTCAAATAATTAGTTGTTGTATTGAAAAATTATTAACTATTAAAAAAAATATATATTAGCCTAAAAAATCCTGAACAAAAAAGTAATTCTGCCGAATGATTCCCACAATAGTCGTTTGGATGGAGAAAGGAGTCATTTCACATGAACATATATGGAACCTCACATTCGTGAAAGTGGAAATGACTTCTTTTCAATAACGCTTCTCTCATATGACTCCTATTTAAAGACGACTCTGTAAATGATTCCTTTCTCCTCCCAACCGTGGGGCTTATACGTATGTTGTTCTTCTTTCGAGATTAAGATCTATAGTTACAAAATATTTCAATTGGCAAGATACAAAATCAAATGATCAATGGTGTATTGAATTTTAGAAGGCAATTACATGTCTTATTCTTTTGTATACTTTAGTTCTGATTATTTTCAGATGAATCTTTCGTAACTTGTCTTAAGTCACTTATGACATGGCATGATTGTGTATACCTGGAGTTATACAATTTTTTTTTAACCTTTTACGTCTATTTAATAAATAAAGTTACTTTATTGCGATTGGTATGCTAATTAGTACAAAAAAAATTTTCTATATAAATTTTATAGAAAAAATTAATGTTCAGAAAATTTTTCAAAATAACAAAAGCTGTTTTCAAATCAAATATAGCTATAAATCAAAAAGTTTAAAAATATTTCTTTTACAAAATTTAAAGCTATTTATATTATTATTAAACAGGTTCAATAAATTTTAAAAATTAAAACGTTTTAAGTTTTAGATTTAAGAAATTGATATGAATATGTTAATAAGCTATGTTCATTAAATTTTTGTAATTAAAGTTAAAAACATTTATAACACTACGGTATCCATTTTCATTAAAGAACTACGTTAATATGAGATGATCTATTTGAAACATGATAAAGGCCATTAATACATTATCGATGGATTACTTTCTTGTTGGCTACTTACACAAATGAATTTCATTCTGTGGAGGATAAAAGGGTCTACACTAATTAATTTACTAATCTCGTGCTATTTAATATCATATTAACGTAATAAAAACAGTATTAATTTGGAATTTTTAGTACCACTTTATAAAACATTTTCTGTTTATCTAATATATTTTACTAAAGTAAAGCTCTTCTTTCTAGTAAATGTAACTTACTTTTTATATTTAGCTTTTAAATTTTTAAGCATGTTTTTGAAATATTAAATCTTCTAAAGTTAATTTTCTCAATGTTTATCCCTATTCGGTAGATATGAATCTCAGAATATCATTAAAACCTATTTTAATTTCAAAGAAATTTTATTTTTAGGTTCAAAGAATAAAAAATGCTTTTTGTAATTACTTAAGAACCTCGAAACATCATAAAAATTTAATAAATTTAATTAATCTTCTTTTTATCATTTCGTATCTTTTTATTTAACCTTCACCAAAATCGTGAAGGTTAAGGGTAAGATATCTCTAGAAAAGCCTCTATAACCAACGCAAAAAAGCCAATTACGCGTAACGCAATTATCAAGGATCTGAAAAAAATTTCGGCGGATCTACGAAATCGTTAACGAGCCGTAATAGCTCTCCGGCTCTTGTGCTATATGACCAATTACGCGCTACATAACTGTGTGTAAAACTCAACGCCGCGTAATAGCACACTTGCCAGTGTAATTGCACTCTCACGTAATATGAATGTGAAAGATGAAGAAGAAGGCTGGAGCAACTTTGTCAGCATTTTGCCTACCGTTGGAATAATCTTCCTTTGTAATTAATTTTTAATGCTCGTTTCATACGAGAGAAAGAGTCAGGTATGATTCAATCGAGCGTCATATTATACAAATTGCTTATCTACTGTTTGCATTAACAAGACGATTGTCAAGTTTAATTATTTTCAAAGACAGGCGGAGATCGGCAAATTATCGCGATGAAAAATATGAAATCTACTAACTTACAAAAACACCGACTAATAAAAGCAGCTAACACCGGTTCCCACACGGCTAAATTGATTATTTCGGGCTTTCGTCAGAAACGAACGCGCCATTAATCTCTCCTCAATTTCCATAAAGTGAAAAGAGCCATCATCGCCGCAATTACCTCCTAAACGCTCTCAAGCCAACAAATTTATTCCCAAACCTCCTCCGTCGAAAAGCACCGCCACACAGGCGGCGACGTTTCATTAAAAGAGCCACCGCTCAGCCTCTCGTAAATGAAGATATTACATTCTTCGCGTCTAAAAGCCAGAGCGCTCGTATCTCGGCATATACACTGCATAAATTACAGCGCTGGGCAGTGCCGTGCGTGCCGGGCGACGCTCCCCAGGCGCAAATGCCACATGCGTACTCCATAAGCCAGTCCCTCTCTCTTATACGCTCATTTGAAACGAGGGAGGCACTGGTCAGTACGCGGCCGATGGCAAGTGGCGAGCTCAGTCTCAGCTCGACGCGCCGACAATATACTGCCATAGGGGAATGCACGTCGCGGCGGCCTTCCGCGAGGATATCGCGTGTCACTGAGTAGGAGAGTGCAGCGCGGATGCTGATCGAGAGAGATCGGATCGTGAAATCGCGCCGCTGCGTGTGTGTGTGTGTAGAGGTAAGGTTTGCGCTGCGGGATTATAGTGTGTGCTTTTAGTCACAGCTTTTGTATAGGGGATCGGATGGGTTTGATGAGTTTTTGGGGGGCTGGAGGGGTGAGGAGGTGAGGAGGATTGCGGCATTTTTCGAGCGTGATGTAAGTGTCTTTGCCGAGGAGAGTAAATACGTGTTGCCGCTGGCTTTTATGCAAGGCGTTATTCGATAACGCGCAAGTGGCTGCGCTAGTGACTGCTACGTTCTCTCTTTCTCTTTCTCTCCCTTTTTTTCTGTGCGCTCGTTGTAGAGTTTTTTTGCTGATACGCCGAAATCTGGCTTGCGTTGATGGGAAAAAATTTTGTTCCAGTAGTCGTGTTTCAACTACAGGACAATCTGAGAAGAATGAAGAGGAATATTTTAAGTTCGAAGAATGCTTTTTAAATGAAAATAAAATGAAAATTTGTTTGACAATGTCAAGAGAATAAAGAGAAATATTTTAAATTTAAAGAATGCTTTTTAAATGAAAATAAAATGAAAATTTGTTTTACAGTTTGACAAAGTCTATATATTAATACATTAATACTGATAATAAGTGTTTTGATAAAATTACGTATTTTTATAAGATTATATACTATTCAAAATTTTTCTTACTGAATAAATTCGGAATCAAATTGAAAAATTTAATAAAATTAATTCTAATATATCTCATACTCTTGACAAACGTGACTGAAATATAGTAAAAAAATCTATAAACGCCAACGTAATTTCAAAGATGTTCTCCGTGCTTCAATTACTGCATTTTAACTTTAAATAGCAAACGCGTTAATAATTCGATTGGAGTCGAAAGATAAAAGAAAATTCTATCAGCCGCTAACTCTATTACATCGTTTATATCAATTGTACCAATGATCGCTTTAATTCTATTTATTAAAATCGGTCTAAAAATACATCGATAAACTTTCTATCTTTAAATTGAAAAAAAAAACATCTGAAAGTGTAACCACGCGCCATAAACCATTAAGTTCTCTCAAAAACACCAAACCAACTAAAAATACTCATTGACGCTGCATCGCACTAAACAATAGGATAAAACAAATCATCCTTTCTACATAAACCCACCGTCTTTCCTCCAAACATCTTTGAAAATAGCCCCCATCAACGAGTAAGCCACTGAATGGGCATCATTCATTGACTCAGCGCGCTAGGTGCAGCACAACCGCACACAAACGATTCATCGCACGCAGACAGTCTCGCGCAGGAAACGTTCATTCGGAGCATTATACAGCCTTGGTATACAAACCGGAGGCGCGGCCGCTCTCTACACCGCGCGCATACACAGCAGCGCGAAAACAAAAAACCATCAACCGAGCCTCGTGCGCGCTGCTCGGCGCATATAACCAACAAACCAAAACGCGGACGGCATCGGCCCCATCGACGCGCGCTGCCGGAAATTTAATGAGGGCCAGGAAGAGGAGCTTAGCGCCGAGCGCGCTCAGCAGGAAGAGAGCCGCGCAGGGCCCCGCTGACTGGTGACATCATCCCAGTGCTGTCCCCGCCGCGGTGCCGAAAGGCCGCAAGTGTCACTGTGGGCGATTCCCGATTCCGTCGCGACGCCCACGCAGTAGCCGATCTCTCGGGACTCGAGAGAGCTGAACTGAGAGCTCGTTGGAACGCAGTTGGAATAGGAGGTTTTCTCCTCGAGTGTGCTTTTTTGTGGGTGCTGGTTTGTGTTTGGGAAAGTTTTGCGGGATTTTGTGATCGGTGATTTTGGAATTGGGGCGCGACTGGCTGACGGGTTTTTGTGACGGCGAAGAGCTGTGGTTGATGAGAAGTGCGTTTTTTGGGGGAATCGAGGTTTGGTTTGGGTTTTGAAATATTCCGGACGAGAGAGACTACTTTCACGCGGCGTTTTGTTCGATTGGGCTTGGAGTAAGATTTTTATTTTTATAAACAAGACCTTGCGAATTGCCTCAGTGTTACAAGTGAAAGCTTTGTGTATTCGAGAAAAACGATAAGATTTATTAAGTATTTCGTTTTAAACTTAAACAAGTCATTTTCCGTGCGCGAAAGAATGGAGTGAAAAAGTAATGTTGTAAAGTAACAAAAAGCCCGAAGATGTTAAACGCCATAAAAGGTGTTCTCGGCTCATAAACTCCTAACCGCTATGAGTCAATAAGTATAATGCTCATCTCCGTTCTATCTAAAACCACTCACGTTTACTCGATACGCCATCGATATCCAAAAACGGAGAACATTCAAAAATAAAAAATATTCATGTATTAATCAACAAATGACACAAAAAAGTCTAAACTATATCCTAAATTAGTTCCTATGTAAAACTAAACATGACAAGCCAAGTAATTACTAGACAAAATTACTTTTTCCGACAAACATAAAACTTTGCTATATTCGCAGCCGCTCAACTACGCGTAAACAATGCGCGTTTAAAAGTTTTAAACGATTAATTGAAAATTACAAACTCCAATCCACTCATCTAAAACGCCCCGCGCTTTATTTTCCCGATCTTTTTCAATCGCATTAAACTGATTTGATAAAGCATCCGCTTTGCATGTTCCCAGGGGGAAAAGCAGCAGCAGCAGTACCGATTACCCGTGTGGAAAGAGAGCATACATAGAAAGCCGAGTGTCCCACGCGGAGTCGATAGCACTGAATAAATTATGAAAATCTGATTTGAGGAGCGAAAGTACGCAGGTACGTTGTTGAGTACGTAGTAGCCACATGCACACTCGCCGGCTTCAATCAATACTTTCAAAGTATTACTTTGACAAGCTGTTTAAGAGAGTGCCACTTTTTTTATATTCTAGCAAAAACTAATACATTTTGTCACACTGTTACACTGTAAGTAATCAGCGAGCGGTGAGGATCGAGCTTCCTGGAAATCGCGTGTCAAGCTCGTCGAGCTTTCGTCGGCTGAACGTTGTAATATGCCTAAGATTTTTGCTGGGAACTAGTAATTCGCTTTTCTCGCGAGCTCTTGGCCGATTGATCTTTGTGATTTGAAGATTGCGTTGCTTGGTTGGAGATAGGAAAAACCTATTGTTATTAAGTGTACTTATAGAAATTTTGTGCTGCTGCTGTACTGCACTATTTTGTTATTGATTTCTATTTAGCGACGTAACGTCGTAAGCCAAGATCGTAATTTTGTGCTAGAATTTATTATTCTGCGTTATTTATTGGTTCGTCGACAACTCATATTCTAATTTTTTGTAAAAATATTCAATTTTATAGATTTATAAAAATAATACTTTTGCGTTTGATTTTATTACTTTTATAATAAAATTAATAAATTGTCAGTAACCAAATAAATAACCCTAAAATTCACGGTCCAAGTTAAAGCTCGATCAGCCGGGAATACATTGAAATTTAGTTACTAATACATTCTCACGCATGAATCATAAGCATACTTTTAAAAATTCAATAATTTTCAGCTCAAACATGGACCAGGACGACGAGCAGCAGATGCTGGAAATGCAGCTTCTGCAAGACCAAAATGACCAGGACGAGTACACGCCTCTACTGCACCTTATGCAAAACCGTCACTTCGCAGCTTTCAAAAGCCTCGTTAAGCGAGCCCTCCAAAAGGAGCCGCCAAGTATCGACGTAAACTATCGCTTACCACATCCAACAAACCGCACATTCCTCGACAAAGCAGCCACCGATAACCTGCCTGACTTCGTCGAGTTCCTGCTGGAAATCGGCGCTAATCCAAATATCATTAATCCAGAATTTAACTTTGCTCCGATTCATTTTGCTGCAGAAGAGGGCAATGCCGAGGCTCTGGCGGCTCTCCTTAAGGCACCAAATATACAGCCGAATCTTGACGGTGGGAGACGGACGGCTCTACACCTTGCGGTGAGCGCGAACAGCGAAGCCTGCGCGAGGCTACTGTTAGAAGCAGGAGCGAATCCCAACATTCCTAATAGTAAAGGTTTGACGGCGCTGCATTATGCTGCTGAGAAGAACTCGAGAGGATTGGTGGAGGCGATTATAGATGGGAGCAAGGTTGATTTGAGCCTCGATGTTTATAAGTGAGTGGATTTTTTATGTGGAAGTTGTCTGGTATTATGTGTCGGGCGGTTTTATAGTCGAATGGTAAATGAAAATAATGCGAGCTTTGAACATTAAAAAAGTTTTGTATATGTGACTGTTAATTTTATGGTTTAATATTTTCTGTGTTAAGTGAAGAAAGAATTAAAGCAATCTCTTATTCTTACTCAGGAAATCTGCGTTCTTACCAGAGACTCATTATTTATAAATTAAGATTTAAATTTACAAAATTCTTTGCATACTTAAATCTTTCATTATTTTTCACAGCCTCGAAAATAATCAAAAACTTAGAAATTGGTAAATTTTGTAAATTTAAATAATTTTATGAACTAAAAAGTATAAGTTAGGTCTAGGAATCGCTACTATTAAACCATTTCTCTGAAATATTGAGTGCTCGCTCTGTCGCAAATAATACCTGGATTCCAGAATCACTTTCAGCAGGACAGAGTCAAAAATGGAATAGTTTATTACACATCACGGGAGAAAAAGAGTTGATTAATCGGAAGCTCATGTTTATTGCCATCCTAGTCAAAAGTGAAGGCAGCAAAGATGTGCTCTGAGATGATCCTCTTTCCTCCAATTCTGCATATTGTTGCAAATACCACTTTTTAATTTCTGAACCGGAAGCAAAAGCGCCATTTTTTGCTTAAACATGGAAATGAATACATTTTCGTAATTATAAGCAATTAATAAAACAAATTTTTATTAAAAAAATAAAAATAAAATTTTAGTTGGTCATGCTTACGAAAGGTATATGAGTAAATCCACAAAAAAATCCCTTTAGCGGTTCCAAAAACTTGAAGAAAAAAATTTTGAGGTACACCTGTGCGACCTTGTTTTTCTTGTTCTGTGGGTCATATATTAGAA